>CANYBF010198977.1:0-20691 GCA_948192965.1 Dalechampia spathulata
TTTTAGCATTTTCATTCAATTAGACATATAAATTTCATACCAAAACATCAAACAGATTCATTTTTTAGCAAGTTTATACCTGGATCTAATGAAAAATGCATGAAGAAGCTATAAAAATGATAGATCTACTAACCTCTTGTATATTCTCCTTAGATCCAAGTTAGGGGAGGAAGATAATGTCCAAAATCCAAGCTTAGGGGGAAGAAAATGGTTCAAAATCCAAGCTTAGGTAGTTAAATCACCTAGATCTAAGTGATTTAGTGGGTTTTTTATGATTTTTCTTAGAGAAATCCTTTAATTTCGGATTGCCAATTTGAGAGTGTTTTTGATTTTTTTTTATGCCAAAAAAGCTGAACCCCTGCCAAATGAGGCTCAATGAACTTTTAATGAAATCTGCCCGAGAACATATGCGATCACATATGTTTGAACATATGCGGTGTGCCAAAACATATGCGATCGCATAAGTCTATGCCCATCGCATAAGTCGAAACATATGCGGCGTGAAGTGTTCTGGAACGGGCCGAAATTGACCCGGAATGGCCCGGAATGGTCCCGGGTCGACCCGAAGTCAATCCAATGCTAGGCGGTCTGAATTTAGGGTGCGACAGTTGCCCCCTAATTTAGAAGAACTCACATGTACTCAAAGTATGTAATTTCTTCTGAATCATGCGGAGCACCTGGTTCAGGCAAGGAGTAGGTTAGAAAGTCGCATGAGAGCAGTCTCATCTCATCAACTTGTGGTTCGGATAGTTATGTAGGGGCAATCTCACCCTACCATCAATGAGTTAGAATGTCATGTAGGAGCAGTCTCATCCTATCAACATGGAAAGTTGCGTAAGGGCAGTCTCACCTTACCAACCTGTGGGCTAAAGAGTTGCGTAGGAGCGGCGCGTCCTACAAACTGTAAAAGTTGTGTAAGGGCAGTCTCACCTTACCAACCTGTGGGCTAAAGAATCACATAGGAGTAGTCTCATCCTACTGACTGTGAATGGAATTTTCTCCTAGACAGTCACGATCTAGCGAGAAGAAGCTGCATAGGAGCGGCGCGTCCTACCAACTGTAAAAGTGAGAGTATCCTCTAGACAGTCACGATCTAGCAAGGATAGAATGGGTGCCTGGGTACTACCAAATAGGGCTTTCTCCGTCTCTCGTACGGGTAAAGAAGTTGCATAAGAATAATCTCATCTTACCAACTTGTGATGGCATCTCCTAGACGGTCACGATCTAGTGAGAAAAGTTGCATAGGAGCGACGCGTCCTACCAACTGTAAGCCAAAAGGGAGTTGTATAGGAGCAGTCTCATCCTATCAACTGTGGAAGTTACATAAGGGCAGTCTCACCTTACCAACCTGTGGGCTAAAAAGTCATGTAGGAGCAGTCTCATCCTACTGACTGTGAGAGTGAGGGGTTGCGGAATCTACACTGGGGATTGAAAACAGTCATCTCCTAGATGGTCACGATCTAGTAAGAAGAAGCTGCGTAGGAGTGGCGCGTCCTACCAACTGTAAGGGTGAGAGCATTTGATGGGTCAACATAATCTCCACTGGGGAATAGAAGGGTAATCTCCTAGATGGTCACAATCTAGTGAGAGAGTGTGTTGTATGACATGGTTTTTCACTGGGGATGACGAGGGGAATCTCCTAGATAGTCATGATCTAGCAAGAATGTCGGCAGAGACAGTGTGGTCTTCATTTGGGGATTTACAAGATGATTTCCTAGACGGTCATGATCTAGGGGGAAGTTGCATGAGACAGCATGATCTCACCACTGTAGGTCTCCGACATGGGGGACAGTTACCGGCCTTTAGGTATCTAATGTTGACTCAAGATAGACAGTCATGGTCTAACAGGTCAGTGTCCAGTGATGGGATTTCATGGAAAACCTCAGAAAATGAGATTTTTCGGGCTTAGGAGGGATTTGGGTCATTGAGGGACCCGTGGGATGTGGAAATTCCTAAAGAAAATCCTCAAAAATGGGTAAAAAATGAGGTTGACAAACATACGCGATCGCGTATAATTTGTTACCCATCGCGTATCCAACATACGCGATCACGTATAGACATATGCGATGTGTTTCCCGAAGACATATGCGATCGCATAAAACATGTGCAAAACATATGCGATCGCGTATAAACTTATGCGATGTGTGTAAATCAGACATATGCGATTGCATAAGTTCTCTATATATACCCAAAATCACTCATTTTCTTCATTTCACTCAGATTTCACTTTTCCCTAAACTTTCCCTCTTAGCTAGGATCCTCTGATTTTTAGCATTTTGTTACCATGGCTCAACGTAGACCTTGTGTTTCAGCCAAGTATGGGAGCGCAGACGCTCCACACTATGGACTGACGCGCGGGGAGCGGGTCCCACTACTCTTGGACCCGGTGTCACATCTGTCTCAGAGGGTCGTCCGACCGGTGAGTGTTCCTAGCTTTATTATTTATGCTATGTTTATTTTCCTATATGCATGTGATCATTTTAGGAATTTAGGACCGTAGGAGCAAACCTAGGATTCTAGCATCCTTAAGACTTAGGTAATATTTAATCGTCATGAATTTAAGAGTCAGGGTTCAGGACACTTACCTGGTGGTGCTGTCTATTGTAGGCTCGAGTTGCCATGACTAGCAATTATACTGGCATTAGCCATTGGTACAGGGAGTTACCTGCCGCTGTCAGGGTGAGGGTTGATGCCTCGGGGTTCGTACCGCTTCTAGGCTGCTTCATTGAGGGTGAGACCCAGAGTGTCTTATCAGTGCATACAGCGATGCTGGAGAGGTGATGGGACACGACCCACACGTTCCACCTGCCTATTGGGGAGTTCACCATCACTCCCTTAATTTTTACTGCTATGACGGGCGTGTCCTGCACCAGTTTGGAGCTGCCCATGACTGACACGACTATAGCTGATGAGGGGCTTATCCTCGAGCTTATAGGAGTCGTACCTCCGTTGAGAGGGGACAGGAAGATCGCATATGACATCCTTTACCACACATGGAGAGAGAGGCAGCCAGAGGACCAGGCCTCTGTGGACCAGTATGCCAGAAGTTTCCTGATGTACTTCCTGGGTGGATCGCTGTTCGCTGAGTCGGGCTCCATGACTCACTTGGGGCTGCTGAGCCCTCTCCGGGACTTGGATAGAGTACGGGAGTACGACTGGGGTACTCCAGCCCTAGCCTTCCTGTATGCCACTATGGATTGGATATCCAGAGGGCATCTTCGACTACTCGGGTTTTGGCCCATTATCAAGGTGCGCGTCTATTATTTTCCTATCTGATAGCCTATAGATTTGAATGGTTTCCCCCTGATCTTTGTCTTTTGTGGGTGCAGCTTTTTGCATACAGGACAACATTCTACAAGGGTCCTGCTGACATGAGGGAGGGTGACCTCCCATTTTCGATGATCCGATTATGGTTTAGGTTCCGTATCGGAGTTGTCAGGGACATCGACATACACCGGGCTCGACTCGACGGGCTCACTGAGGATGTGGTAAGTAGTCCTGCATGATCAAACAAAATTTCAGTTTGAAATATTGAGCTGGGTTTTTGATACTTACTTGTTTTGGTTTGCAAGTCCGGCTGTCCTGGTAATGGGAGGAGGACAGGATGCCTGAGATCATCATGGCGGCTCATCAGAAGGATGGGTTGCAGATTTTGATGGAGTCCCCAGAGTCTCGGGAGTGGTTCCTGGGTGAACGAACTTACAGATCAGAGCTGGGGATGGCAGCCCGGAGGATTCCTGTAGACCCTCCACTGAGTATGTTTTGGGGCACCCATTTGTTTGAGGGAGAGTTGAGGGTTGCCTTGGCTGGCGAGTACGGGGATGAGCTGTCTGATGTAGGGGACTATCCTCAGTTTGTCAGGAGCCGTCTGATGTCATGCATTGGGGTGGTGCCCCAGGATTAGGCTCCGATGGCAGGGTCCTCCACGGCTAGTGGTGATGACAGGCCCGATCTTTCTACCACTGGAGGTACTGGTAGGAGGGTTTGCCGGAGGGCCAGATCTGGTGAGGCCTCTGATGCATGAGTCTTGATCTGAGGAGTCTGACGGCTCCGCCTATTCAGCAGGTGACGCTTACGGCTGATGATTTGAGCGAGTATATCCATGTGGTAGTGCCGTGTCCACCTTATCCCTTGCAGTTCACTCCCCCAGATTACACTGCCATATGTTTCTATCTTATTCATTGTTTTCATTTGAAGTCTTGATGTTCCTGACTCTGTTTTTCATTTTTCAGGTTCCCCGGGCTGAGCATGAGAGGCTGGTATATCTGATGGACGATATGAGGCTCGGCTGGTCCCAGAGCAGCCGTGCTTATCAGCAGGCAGCCCGTGACGTGCGAGTACGGCATGAGGCAGAGTTGGCCCAGACCAGAGCGACTATAGATCATTTGGAGCATGAGGTGGCCAACCTGCAGTTCGATGTGGACTTAGATTGAGGGGATTAAGGCTGGAGGCTCCCTTCCATTTTTTTCATTATTTTATTTTGTTATTCCTGACTGTCCCCGGGGTGTGGGGCAGAACAGAATCCTTTGATGATATGACATTATTTTCTTCTTTGATTTATGTCTCTTCTTTTATCGTGCGTTTTTCAAGTTTTAGCACCAGTAGGACCTTGCAGTTTACCACATAACGATCCTTAGATAGCTCCCAACTTGGATTAGAAATGCCACGCCCTTAGTACCTGCTTAGTCTATGCATGTATGCATGTATGCATGATTGTGTGAATGCACGTGGGGTCGGTTCTGATCTGTTATCTCATCTCTTTTGCCCAGGTCGAGGATTGTGGCTCAAGGATGGTGCTCGGGAAGAGGATTGCGTGTCCTTCACCATCCACGGAGCCTTCTGATTCACGGCTGACTGATTGGTTAGAGGACTTTTTAGCAAGACTGACTGCACTGGACTGGAAGAAGCTGGAACCTTTCGGGTTGCTTACTTTGAGCGCTTACCGCCATGTGAAGATTGACCACGACTTTTTGAAAGCTGTTTCATGCTTCTGGGACCCTATCGATCATGTCTTTCGGATATGAGATTTTGAGATGTGCCCACTACCTGAGGAGTTTAGGGCTATCATGGGCGAACACTCATTGGATCACACGCAGCTTGTGGTGCCACCAGTCTCAAAGTTTGACGTGGTGCGGCAGATGGTATCTTTGTTTGATATGCCTTCGAGGGTAGCTTGTTCATACTTATCTCCCTGTCATGGATTTGTCTTCGCCAGAATTATCGAGACTTGCCAGAAGAAAGACCGTTCTAGCCCTGCGTGGATTCGGATAGCCCAATTTTGCATACTTGACCGGTATTTGCTCATACATCCTGGAGACATGGTGCCCATTCAAGCGCTTTCTGTTCTAGATCAGATGGTCGACTGTCGGGATCCGTACCCACTGATTCTAGTAGAGACACTAATCGGCTTGGATGAGATGCGAGGTAGTGATCGAGAGCTCGCTAGGGGAAGTCCCTTACTGCTTCAGGTATGGGTTCTAAGCTGCCTTTGCAGGTTTTCAACTTGGAAAAGCTGTACTTTTACCCTTACTTTTGCATGAGTCGCCTCTTGTGAGGTTTTTAGCTCATCGGGTTTTGTTTTTGTTGAGACCCTAACTTTTGCCTGAACTGCCCGCTTGGGTTTTCAATTCAGCGGGTCGCTCTAATTTTTTCCTGAGCCGTCTTTTGTAAGATTTTCAACTCAGCGAGCTTTTCTTTTCTTTTATTCATTTTTCTCTTTTCAGATTTGGCTACAGGAAAGACTAGGGCTGCTAGAGATCCCTTCAGGCAAGCTGAGCCGGTATACCCCGCGTAGTTTTCGGTCAAGACAATTGTTACCTCCTTGGCAGACGGGTGCTAACGTATCAGATTGGCAGGATCACTTGTCTGCAATGACGGGTGACAGAGTTAGGTGGACCTGTCCATGGTGGAGGATCGAGCGAGTAACAGTGTCTACTTATGCTGATTGTGTGCTGTTGGCGGGCCTTTTCCGATGCTCATTTTATGCTCCTCTACGTTTGTGTAGGCAGCATGGGTCTCTGCAAACGGTGCCTACCAAATTACTTGTATTCGAAGGAGCATGCCTGACCCAGGGATTTCTGGAGCATTTGGAGCGTGTGTGGCCTCATAGAGAGACTGTCCCGTACTGCATTGCCGCTTGTCCTGGGGTTTCTGGTCCTTACCGTCAGTGGGTGGCGATGCTGTTGTAGGAATCTGACCCTGAAGCTAGAGAAGAGTATCACAGGGAGCTGCACTGCAGAGAACAAAATCGAGGCTGATGAAATAATAATGGTGATAAAACTGATGGTGGTAGTGATGTCAAAACTTTATGCTTTATTTTTTGTGTAATAAAGGGTGAACTTTATTTTACACTCTAGCTTGCATATGACCCACAATTTCATTAACATACAAGACATTAATGCTGCATTTCTATACATATTTAAAGTAGGCACTGCTTCACCCGATGACTTGACTGTTATGATTAATCAGCCGTAAACGGTTTTCTCATTAATCAACCTAACTCTCTGCCCTAATTTTTGCCTGAGAATTGCATTGGATCCCAGCGGGCTAGACATAAAAGAGCTTCAACCGATCTCTGTTGACTGGTTCCGAGAACTCGTTACCGTCCATGTCTGTCAACTTAACCGCTCCTTTAGACAGGATCTTCTTAGTAACATAAGGTCTTTCCCAGTTCTGGCGGAACTTTCCTCGAGGATCGGAAACTGCAGTTCTGCACTGTTTGAGCATTACGTCACCTTTGTTTAATTGTTATGAGCATAATTTCTTATTGAATGCCCGGGCTATGCGCTTCTGATATAACTGCATGTGAAAGAGAGCCTTGAGTCTCCGTTCATCCATAGCTACCAACTGCTCATACCTTCCCCTGCGCCACTCTATCTCTGGGATTCCGGCTTCCAACGCTATTCGGAGGCTTTTCATTTCTAGTTCAACTAGCAAGACAGCTTCCATACCATATACCAAGGAGTAAGGAGTCATCCCCGTCGACGTCCTTGCTGTCATTCGGTATCCCCAAAGTGCTAGTGATAGCTTCTCAGATCAGTCCCTGTAGCTCACTGATATTTTGGCCAGGATCTTCTTTATGTTCTTATTCGCAGCCTCAACTGCGCCATTAGCCTGCGGGCGATAAGGCGAAGACTTGTGATGCTCAATTCCATATGCTGCTAGTAAGTCCCGAGTTCTACCTTGGAACTGTACCCCGTTATCTGTAATAACATGGTGAGGTACCCCGTATCTGCAGATGATGTTTCTTTCAATAAATCGAGCCATCTGTTCTGCCCCCAGTTTATTAAATGTAGCTGCTTCCACCCATTTAGGAAAGTAGTCAATGGCGACAACAATGAAGCGGTGTCCGTTAGAGGCATGCAGGTGTATCTCACCGATAATGTCGATTCCCCAGGCTGAGAAGGGCCATGGAGATGTCAGACTCTGTAGTTCCGTAGGAGGGAGATGTTTCAGATCACCGTGGACTTGGTACACTTTACAATGCCTAACAAACTTTATGCAATCCGATTCCATAGTGGTCCAGTAGAAGCCTTGTCTCAAAATCTTCCTGGACAGAATGTGCCCGTTCATAAGTGCACTGCATAAGCTAGCATGAATGTCTTCCATGAGTTGCTGTGCTTCTAACCTCGTTACACAGCGCAAATGTTGCCCGTCTACTGCCCTCCGGTATAAATAGTCTTCAAATAGCAAATATTGAGAGGCTAACCGGCGAAGCTTCTTCCGATCTGTCTTTGAAGCTCCTTCGGGGTAGTTACCTTGCTGTAGGAATCTTAAGATGTTTAAATACCACTCATTCCCATCCGTTTCAACTACTGACACAACCGGGTGAAAATGGCATGAGATTCTAGATGTCGTCACAGAGAGAGGTCGCATCTTAGACTCCTTGGGGCCTTCCCATACAGATGCTAAGGTAGTAAGAGCGTCCGCCATCTGATTCTCGCTCCGGGGTAAATAATTGAACTAGCATCGAGTGAACATGAGGAGCAAACCCTGCAGATGAACTGAGTATGGTTTCAAACGTTCTTCCTTGACCTCCCATTCAGCTTTTATTTGCTGGACCACTAGCAGTGAATCACCGAAGATTTCTACTTCTTTGACTTTCAGTGCAATGAGGGCTTTGATACCATGAATGCATGCTTCGTACTCCGCCATATTATTGGTAACTGGGAATTCTAACTTCATTGCCATTGGAATTATTTCGCCCGTAGGGGTAATCAGTATTACTCTGATCCTAGCGCCCTGTCGATTAACAGCTCCGTCGAAGTACATCTTCCAACCATCCATCGAGATCATATCTAGGTGCTCATCAGGAAATTCCAACTCCCAATGATCTGTACCCTCAACAGGTTGCAATGCCAAGAACTCTGCTATAGCCCTGCCTTTGATGACCTTCTTCGGTGTGTACTCGATATCAAATTCTGACAGCAGGACCAACCACTTTGCCAATTTTCCCATAAGTGATGGCGCGTTATACAAGTAGCGCATTGGGTCCTCTTTAGATATCACATGTACCATATAGCTCTGGAAGTAGTGTCTTAACCTCCGCGTGACCCATACCATAGCCAAACATAGCTTTTCGACCTGACTGTACTTGGTTTCATATTCAAGGAGTTTCTTACTCAGATAGTAGATTGAATGCTCAAGGCCAGCTCCGTCTTCTTGGACCATCATTGCCCCCAAGGATGATTCACCGATCGCCAGGTACAGTGTTAAAGGGATACCCACTTTCGAAGCCTGTAGGATTAGAGGGGTCGTCAAGTACCTCTTGATTGCATCAAAAGCTTTTTGACAGTCTTCATCCCGTATCACCGGCTGTTTCTTTCTTAAGAGCTTGAAGATCAACTCGCAAGTCGTGGTGAGCTTCGCGATGAACTGGATGATGTACTGTAGTCTTCCTACAAAGGCTCGTACCTCTTTTTCTGTTTTAGGAGCTGGCATCTCCTGAATGGCTCTAATTTTGTCAGGGTCGATCTCTATACCCCTGTCACTGATCACATGACCCAAAAGCTTCCTGGATGTTACCCCGAATACTGATTTCTTCAGATTCAGCCTTAGGTTATATTTCTCTGCCCTGGTGAGGAACTTGTCTAGCACAGCTGCATGAGAATCCCTGGTCAAGGACTTAACCATCATGTCATCGACACACACCTCAACTTCCTTGTGCATCATGTCGTGGAGCAGGGTAGTGGCTGCTCGTTGATAGGTTGCACCAGCATTCTTCAGGCCAAAGGGCATTACCCTGTAATAGTAAGTTCCCCATTCTGTAATGAAGGCCATCTTGATCTTATCCTCAGCTGCCATTAGGATCTGATTATACCCTGAGAACCCGTCGGTGAAAGACTGCATAGCACTGGAGGCCGCACTGTCTACTAAAACATTAATGTGAGGCAAAGGGAAGTCGTCCTTCGGCGATGCTTTGTTCAGATCCCTGTAATCAACACAAACCCGGACTCTCCCATCCTTCTTGGCTACCGGTACAACGTTGGCCAACCAGGTCGGGTACTCAACAACCTCTAGGAAGTTTGCATTGATCTGCTTGGTGATGTCCTCTTTCACCTTCTGTGCCCATTCTGGTCTTAACCGTCTCAGCTTCTGTTTCACTGGCCTGGCTTCTGGTAGGATTGGAATACGATTCTCCACTATACATCTGTCGACCCCTAGCATGTCTTCGTAAGACCAAGCAAAAGCCCTTCCATGTCTTTTTAGAACAGCTTCAATTTCTTTTCTCTCAACAGTCAAGGCATCAGATAAGCTGACCAGGCGAGGATCTTCGACAGTACCCAAATTAAATGCATATGTTGATGCAGCGTTAATGTCAAATATGCTCATGTCATCATGATGTATATGCATGCCAGAATAAAGATCACACAAATAAGCAAATTCTGATTTTATTGTATTCAGTTTGTTCAAGGTTACATCATTTTCAAAAATGAAAGCAAAATCAGGTACTTCCTCCAGGATTGCTATATCAGCATCGGTCGGTTCCAGGTCGTTGCCCCCACTGACTGTTAGCTGTTCTGTTTCTTCTTCGACCAGTTTCCCTTTGCCTTTCTCTAACGCAGCAACTTCCAGCTTCACAACCTACTCCAGAATCATCTTTTCTAGCTCAAGCAAGGGCGTCTCATCAGCTTTCTTGTCACGTCTTTTGGCTGCGTAACATGCTCCCGAAGAATGATTACAAATTAAAATTCATAATCATTCATCAAAGGATACTCTAATTTTTTTTATATTAAGTATATACCATTTTAACAGTCTTGATATAATACAGTAATTATAATAAAATACACACCCTTGTTTTAATTTTTTTTAACATAATTTAACACACATTATTACAAGCTTTTAATGTAACAATCTTCGATGTACTGCCAAGTACTTATTTAAATTTGCACGCTTAAACTTAAAAGAAGTCCATAATAATTATTACCACACAGAAATAGCTGGTCTTGCTGCTGCCACTAACAATTCTCTTCCGCGGCTTTGTTCGTTCCTACGTTTATCAATTGACAAACGCTGAGTATAAAACTGAGTGGTGCTATAACATGTAATTAATAAAATGATACAGATCAACAATTTATAGTATTAAATTTCATGGCATTTATAAATCATGGTATATGAATGACAATATACTTTTCATGTCAATTATGAATAGTAATAATTTTCTATGCAGCATAATTAATACTTCAAGGATAAATGTCATTCTTATGAAAAATGCTTGTTAATGAGAATGCTTTCATGCAGTGCATTCTCCCTCTGATTCTCATTTCATTCATATACGTATTTTTCGGGCTTCAGTAAATCATCTCTGTAATTCTTTTTATATGAGCTCATTTTTCATATATCTTTTCCATTTCTGTAATTTTGCTAGCATAATATCACACTCATTTAATTTCCTGAGGAATTAATATCATTTAGCCCGATGAAAAATATAAATCATTTCACCGCCTTATTTCACCATGTGATGCCATGTTATGAATCATGTAAAATGTAATATTTTTATAAAATGTATAATTAAAATTATAAATTAACATTACGAAACCTTTGCCTCATTGATTAATTAATGATTGAGGATTCTCTATAGCACAAACCTGGTTTGTCTTTTTCCTGATTTATAGCGTTGAAAGATGCGTGATTATTTTCCTCTGATAGACCTATTTAAACAAATGCATAATAATGTGTTTATTAGAAATTTGATTGATCATTATTCTAATATATTTTATTTAATTTTTCACTTACTAAACATAAAACGATATTTTATAAATGTAGAGTCTAACGAAACGTATATCCTTAAAACTAAACTTTAATAATTAAATAGAAATTTTAAATTACTAAATTTTCTTTATTTTGAAAATTATGTTATCCTTGATAAGAAAATATTTCTTTAAATACCTCCTTGCATTTTTTAACTTAAACTATTTATTATAACTATATTATTCCTTTTAAATTCTTATTATGTCTATTAATATATAAAAACATGTTTTCTATTTAAACTAATTCATAAAGCTCATTTTGGATATATTACTCAATAAATAAGAATATGAAGATTAACTTTTAAAGTTATTAACATAATAAAAATAATAATCAATATTATATTAATTTAACAAAATAATTATAAAACATTTTGCCCTTCATTAATTAATTGAAACATCATAGATTATGAAAATTTCAAATTCATAAAAACTAATAACTTAATTTTCTTAAATAAACAATACTAAAATTCGATTTATTAATATATATATGTAAATTAAATTTTACTATTCGAATCTATATAATATATTATATATTAAAACTATATAATCAAAATCAAAAACCAAATTATATCAATTATCTCAATATATATTATTATACTAAAAACTCTTTATTTTAATTAAACATTTATTATTATAATATCTATTTTAAATCTAAGTATAAATAGATAATTATATCTATATATATTCATCAACTTCAAAATTACTTAAATCCATAAATTATTATTCTTTAAATGTCATAAGAATAAATACTTTCTCTTTAAAATTCTTTCTACTTTTTAAATAAACCCATATCCTCCACCAAAATCATTTATAACAAAATTTATTTTTGTTTGATAAATATCTATTTTAATTCTCATTAAAATATATCTATACATGTACTTATACTAAGGAATTTCTTAAATTCTTAAATCAACTTAACTTATTTAATATCAATTCATCTTAAACTCACTTCAATTCATAAACCTTTGTATTTTTAAATTTCAAAAAGAATATATGTGTATATATATATCTTTAGTCTTTTACAAAACAAAACATATGTAATAAAAATCTGTTTTATCATATATCTTTGAAATGAAGTATATATATATATATATTCATAATTCAATATAAATATTCTTATCAATAAAAGAATTACCTAAATTTATATCTCCATATATATATTTTTTTAAAAAATATATTTTAAATAAAAGAAAACATGTTTATAGAAACAAAAACATTGAGTTCATTTTATCTTGAATATATATATATATATATATATACCATATTAATTGTTTTTAAAACAATATTGAATTCATCTATTTTTCTTTTATTCTAATATATATATATATATCTATGTTACTCATATATTATGATCATTTCTTTATAACATCTCTAATTAATTAGACAATTTATAAAATGCTAGACTTAAACCATAATTCTTAGCTTATGTTTAAAATTAATTTTTTTATTAAACATTAAAAAGAAACTTACATGTTAAACTCAATAATCTAAATATACCTTTCCATATTTAATCAAATTAAACTTCCTATCCAATTAATTTCGGCAAAAATAGAGTAACTTCATAAATTGCATTTTGGACAATTTGGTCAACAAGCAAAAATCATAATCCATAAACTATTTTCACGCCAACTTCTTACTCCAACGTTCTAATCCATTTTGGTTCAGCAAATAGGAAACTTTTCTGAAAAACATCCATCACTTCCAGTTACAAACTAAACGCAATATCTATACGCTATACATTAACAACCATTCTACCATTCTTAACTCAAATTAAAATCATCAAACTAACATCAAAACTAACAAAATTAATCTAAAATTAATATCATTCGGTCCAAACAATTCCCCTTTCTAAACTATGCGCAAAACAGAAGAAATTAATATCAACAATGCTCACCTTAATAAACTCAAAACTACCAATCATTAAAACAGAATTTTTTTGTGTTTCTCTGAGCTTCAGAACTTGCGCACCACAGTCACCTTCTAAAGCCACTTGTTCATGTTCCTCTCAAAGCTAAATCTTCATAAAACAAAACATAAACAACTAAAGATTAAAGAATACTAAGCTTAGATTCCTCAATTAACCAAAATAGAAAAAGAATCAAGCTTACTCTGCTTTATTTCCCTTACGCAAGATAGGTAGAAGAATTCGGCCAACAAAAAGAAATACCAAGTTCAATTAGGGAACACTACAACAACCAAAAACAATCTAGAAATTGGTGCAGGATTCCAGCTTCACTCTTTTATAGCTTTTATAAGACTGAAATAGATTCACCATACTCCAAATCAGAGCAAGAAGTTTTGGTGATGCAAGAAAACAAAAGAAGTTCGGATTAAAACAAACACCGAACAACAACTTACTTCAAAAATTTTGAAACTCCCTTTACATACAAGATAAACACCGAAGCAAGGCGCCCTGAGAAGTACGAATAGATCAGATTTTTAAAGAAAGAAGAAGAAACAAGTGATTATGAATACAAGACAAGAATCATGAAAGAAGGAGGGGTCGGCATTTAAGAACATTAGGGTGGGTAAGGAACAGATTTGAAAGATTGAAAAAGAAGAAGAAGAAGAAGAAGAAGAAGAAGGGGGCGGCTGATGGAAAAATGAGGATAAGTAGGGTAACTTAACTTGGAAGAAAAAGACCCATTTGCCCTTAAATTATTTCTCCATTAAAGCCAAACAAAAATTTCTATAATTTCCTTATGCCATTTTGGCGTTTTCTCCATTCACAAAGGCTCTTAATTTACTTAATTCAATAATATATCATCTTTGACTACTAATTATTTATTCAATAATTTCTAAACTTCCAAAAATCCAATTATTTCAAAAAATCCTATCTTAAGTTATGAACGTATATATTTACTTATTCTAATCTTAAATCTATATTCTTAACACTATAAATTCTTATTCTATTTTTTTTACTAACCCTAAATTTTGAGTAAAATAAATATAGCTATAATATTTTGATTATAACCTTATTTAACTATAATTTAATTTGTACACTATAATTATTCTTTTGACGTAATAATAATTTAATAAATATTATTTCTGAAATTTGTAACATACTAAATTATTTTTACTTAATTTCTAAGAAAATTTCTAAATTTTTACTCGCTTACGTCATAATTTCATAATTATGACGTCATAAATAATTTTTATTCCAAAAATTTCAAAATTCATATATATCTAGATTAAGTTAACGTAAGCGTAAAAGTCAAAACCGTTTATGAAAATTCAATTTCTATAATTCTAAAACGAAGTTTGAGTACCGTTTTCTCTAATGTTTAGGGTTTACGGCAGAAATTGAAATATTCTATTTTGAACTTTAAATGCACTTTTTATTCTCATAAGCACTATTCTATATTATTTCACATCATAATCATAGACATTTCATTAAAACATTTATTTAAATATGCACAGTAATGCATAAAATGCAGGATGTGACACTGTGAACCTCATCTCCCTTGAGAGAGCCATTGTATCTATATGATTCCTTCGTGGGAATCCATTAATTATATGACCCAATATGTTTCTTTTTATGTAACATCTCTTTTCCTTTTTCTTATCCACCTTATAACTTCTTTGTAATGTCATGAATATCTTTGCATGCTTGAATGCAACATGATGTATCATATGATTAATAAGTTTATGATGATGTATGACAATGGTCATATGATATGTTTGTCCATACACCTCCCATTCCATTAGTATGATAAATAATTAATTAGAAAACATCAATTCAAGACCTTAAGTGAGGTCATGAAAAGGAAAGCACAAACCTACGACTGATTTACCCTTATCTGCAACTTGGGCAGGAGTATGGAATTCGTTATCAGAACCTGAAACATTTCAATTTCATATCCACTTAGGAATCATATTCATATTTTGCAAATAATTATCATGCTTAGAAAGCATCTAAGTATTATTCCATAGCATTCTCTTTCAAAGCATTTCATATATAACATTCCAATGATAAATACATACATAAGTCATACTTAAGCGCATTGATATGTAAATGATATATTTGACAAGTACTTAAAAAGTTTAGGATTGTTTATATAGGTACACTATTTATTTGGTAAGTTACTATTTATTTGATCATTTAATCATTTTGTATAATGAAATGCCTAATTGTTTTATGTTTACATTATGATATGCACTTCTTTAATGTCCCTTAATAGAAGTATAAGATCATGTGTTTAAGGATTTAAAATAAAATTTCATAATAAATTACTTTAGTATAAAAACATGCATGCATTTTAAGGTCACACACATTCTGCCTCATAGAATAGTTCTCATTGTACAAGCATTTTGACTAAGAAAATGACCTTCAAATTGAGTGATTCTTGAAATTAGAAACTAGACTCAAATATCTTTTCAAAAATATATTATATGCTTAAAAGTTCAATCGTTAAGACCTCCAAACATCAAATTAACGAATGCCTATTAATTCTACTAAATTTCTGCTCAACTATGAAATTCTAAATGATATGGCATTTTGGACCAAGAAAATGACTTCATAAATTTTTGAAATTAGTACCATTGGAAACTAGATTCAAAGAGCTTTCCAATGGTATATTATGTGTTATGTAATTTTAAGGATAAGGTGGTCAAAATGTAATTACCGTAAACCTCTAACTCTGCCTCTTTTGAAATTGCATTTTCGGTAGATTATGTGCACCTCATTTATATACCTCATTCATTGTATTCAATCACCTTAAAACCTTACCATATTGCACATACAACTACTTAACATGTTATAAACAATACCAAATGAAATTTCCCAATGTTCATTCATTAAATTATCACATTAAGCAGTTATTAACACAAGCACACATATGTTGTCCTCTAAGTACCAAAATGCATAACTTTTGCAATTCCAATCCAATTGCCTTAAAACTTTGTTTTCTTTATCCTAACACCATAATTCCTCATTTCCATACACAATCTGATGATTTAATGCCTTAGACCAAAATTTGGCAGCCATATACATAAATTCATATTTTTGGGTAGCAACCATTTTTCACACAATTCTCACTTTCCAATCCACTTTTCATGCATATTACTTCATCTTCATTATATTTTCTCACTTAATTTACATCACACACACATTACATAACATTATAAGAGTCCTTTCAACATAGGTCATCTAGGGTTTTTGATCACATCAATTCCATACATGAAATTTTTTGAAAAATTGCATTAAAGATGCTAAATCAAGTGTGCTTGATAACATTTCATCATCAATTTCATAAAATCCATGCATAATCTCCATGACCTAATTTTCCAGTTGCCAAAAACTCAAATTCCAACAAACCACAATAAAAAATAAAAACATATATAAGAAGAACTAAGTTAAAACAACTTCAAAAACATAAAATTCATTCAAAATTATCTTAAGAATGATCAATCTTTAACTTGGAAAGTAAAAAGAAGGAAAAAGGAAGAAGAATTTGAAAGAATGGAGAGTGGAAGGTATGAAATACGGGATTAGGCTTTCTAATTACCAATTTATTTATTTTATTTTTAATTAGATAAAAAGTCAATGAAGGGTCCAATCAAATAGTGACACTTGTCACCATTTCATTGGTTCCTTCCTTTTAATTACCATTAATTATTTTCTTATATCTTTTTATTAATATTTTCATACCATACATAGCATAACATAAATACATACATTAATATGCATCCATAAATACTTTTGATTTCCTAAAATGCCCCTCTCTTTCCATTAAATTATCAAAATATCCCTACTTTCAATCTAACTTATTTTTAACTCTAATTTCTTTCATGACTTCTAATGTACATTCTAACATATACTTTCACATAGAATAACATGTTTAACATATCAAAACATTACATTCCCTTTATGCTTTCATTCTAAGACATCATTTAATTCATGTTTTATAAATCATTTAAATTACACATAATAAGGCATGAACTTTGTACTTTCATCACTTTAATCATTCTAATTTATGCATAAAATGCAAACATATAAGGATGTTATGAATGTGGATGTGACAATATTTGAATAAAATTTAGTAGCTAATAAGTACAAATAAAATTAGTAATTTTTATCTTTATAAGTAATATAAATTAGAAAATATAATATAAAGTATAAAATAATTATTTCCTAATAAACAAAAATACAATTAGTGATATTTATCTAATAAAAATAATATATATAATATAAAATTTAAAATATAAATAATACAATAATTAAAAATTGATAATACTAATTTATGTTTTCAATTTATGCACCTAATTTACATTTTTAGTTTATTTATTTTAATACTAAAAGGAAAAAATTAAAAATCTGAATTAGTACACATAATAAAGCTATTAATTAATAATTATTATGGTAGCTAATTAATCAAACTATATCAATTAATATATAATGAGTATATTATAAATTTTATATTATGTTATGGATAATATAATATTTAATATATTATTCTATGAATATTATTGATTTAACATTATATTAGTTTGCTGATGTTGCTAAATAAAATCATATGATAGAATTATATTTTTTGAATTAGTAAATTAGTATCCTAATAAAGTTGTTCATTTTTAAAAAAATTATAATAAATTTAAAAATTAATTTTTAAATAATTTAAATATCTTTATTAATTCAAAATAGAATTTTATTACCTAAAAATATTATTTCAATTATATTTTTGTTATAATATTTTATTAATACCATTCATTAAAAGAGATGTACAAAATAATTGCTGTGAACCCATTTACTGTTATTCACACTAAGTGTATTTATACATCATTACAACCTTATCGTCAAGTTGTTACGAGAGATAAAGAGATACAACTTAATATATATAAATATACAACTCAATATATATCAAGAAGCAACTGACTTAGACTTATCTTTATTGGTTGATTCAATACTCCCCCACAAGATGGAGGTACCATTGCGGACTCCAATCTTGAACCGATTTAAGACAAATGTGGTTTTTAGCAATGGCTTTGTAAGAAGATATGCAAGCTGGTCCTTAGAAGACACATGAGAAACCCGAAGCTTTTGCTGTTGAACTAAATCTCGTACAAAGTGCAGATCAATTTCGATATGTTTCATTCTTGAGTGATAAACCGGATTTTGGCAAGCATATGTGGCAGACACATTGTTGCAATACAACACCGGGGTGGGCAACAACACCCCAAGTTCAGTCAATAAGGAGCGTACCCAAATTACTTCAGATGCAGCAGATGCAACGACCCGATACTCAACCTCGGTAGAGGAACGAGCTACTGATTTTTGCTTCCTAGAGGACCAAAAAATTGGCACAGTCCCAAGATACAGAATATAACCTGTAGTAGACAGCCTATCATGCGGATCCCCAGCCCAATCAGCATCAGAGAAAGCATGAAAAGAGAAAGAATGCTGTGGAGTAATCTGAATGCCAAAGTCCATGGTGCCTTTAAGATACCGGAGTAGCCGCTTGAGAGCATCCCAATGCTGAGCAGTCGGACTTTGCATGAATTGAGACAACCGGTTAACAGAGAAACAAATGTCTGGCCGTGTCTAGGTTAGATATTGTAGAGCACCAACCAGCTTCCGGTAGTTAGTCGAATCCACTTCCAAAGCACGAGAAGCATTCTTTGACAAACTTGCTGTTGTTGCAAAAGGAGTGGAAATGGGCTTAGCTCCATCCATTCCTGAAGTAGTCAACAGTTTTCGAACATAGTGATGTTGCAATAAAAATAAGCCACCTGTTGTATGGTGAACATCTATACCCAGAAATAAATTCAATTTATGTGGATCTTTTAATGAAAACTGGGACGTTGGTTTCTCAACAAACAGTTGGAAAAATTTAACACAACTGCCAGTAAGTATAAGATCATCAACATACACAAGAAAGTAACAAGTAATACTGCCTCTATGATAAATAAACAATGAATGATCACTTTTGGACTGAACAAACCCGAATTGAAGAGCACAGTCCCGCAAAGCTTGATACCATGCCCGTGGGGCTTGATGAAGTCCATATAACGCCTTGACAAGTTTACAGACATAAGTAGGCTTATCCGAATTCACAAATCCAGGTGCTTGTTTCATAAAAACCTGCTCGTGAAGTGGACCATGGAGAAAAGCATTGTTTACATCCAGTTGACAAATGCTCCACTTATTAGAAACAGCCAAGGCCAAAACTATACGGATGGTTGCCGGCTTCAAAACTGGACTGAATGTATCGCCAAAATCCACTCCCGGTCGCTGATTGTAACCTTTGGCCACCAGACGTGCCTTGTATTTGGCGATAGATCCATCAGCATTGCGTTTGACTCAGAAAATCCATTTACAGCCCACCAAATTCTGTTCACTGCAAGAAGGAACAAGCTCCTAAGTACCATTAGACATTAATGTATCAAATTCAGAAGACATAGCCATTCTCCATTCGGGAATTTTAAGTGCTGCAGACACACATGTTGGTTCAATACATGGAGGTAAGGGATGTTTTGTAACAGAATAAAGGATTTTGGGTTTAAAAATATTATTTTACGATCTGGTGGTCATTGGATGAGTGCGGAGTGGGTGATTAATGCAAGAAGCAACTGACTGTGACTCGGACGTAAAAGAAGATGAATTACTAGTAGACTGCGATTGACCAGAATCATGAGGGAAAGACAAGGAAGAGAAAGATGATGACACATAGGAACGAGGTGGAGAATCAGCAGAGGAAGACGCAGAGAAAGACAGCTGTGAGAGTAGCGCATCCTGGACGTGGGAGCGCTGCACGCTGTTCGGCGTTAGATGCCGTGGTGCTTGCTCTCGAAAGTATAGATCCCTGAGTAACTACAGGAACAGATAGATCATGTCGAGAAAATGGAGTCGCCACCTAGTTTGTTTCTATTAATCCAATTGAATTAACTTTGAAAACTAGGAAATAAAACCTTGGCTTTTCAGAGTTGAAAAATGTCCTTAGTTTCTTCAGAGTGTGGGTTCGGGATTTCAAATCTATTTGTATTCCATCTTAATATGCTCGATTGTTTAGTTAATGAAAGCTCCTAATCACGCATTTAGGTTTAAATTTACTTAGCATACGTTTCATGGCATACGGCAAACAAGAAGCAAAGGCAAGTAAGAAAGCATAAATAAAGCGTAAATAAAAGCATAAAAGGAAAGCATAAAAAAGCAGAACAGGAAATTGTGGGCAAATACAACCCACCCAAAATGATAGAAGTAAAGCAAATAAACCCTAAAATGGTGAGTCCGAGGCCCAGTTGCTCTCTTCGGGATCCGCTTGGGCTCGTTTGCAATTGGGCCTCGGGCCCAACTAAATGCACAATCCAAACTAATCCTCTTCCACCTAATTTGACCTAATCCTGCAAAACTTACCAAACGCATAAAAGGAAACAAAAGCAAAAATAGAAATAAAGCCAATCACATACATCAAGGCATAAATCAAGCAAATCAAGCAAATGTCAT
>CANYBF010198978.1:0-22566 GCA_948192965.1 Dalechampia spathulata
TCTTAATTAAGATATGATGATATCTAAATATTATATGATTAAGTGATGAATAGTGAATGGATATGAATAGTAATAGATATGAATAGTATCATATGAATAGTAACTGATGTGAATAATAATCATGTGAATAGTGATAGTATGAATAGTGAAATACAATGATTAATGTTAATATTATTTTTAAAGATATATTATGCTAAGTAAGAAGATTGAATTTAGATACAATATATTATTGATTGATATATATATATACAATGGTATATATAATTGCAAGTATGAAAGATAAATGTTTAATAATGAAATTAAAGTGGATAATTAAAGATGAATGTTTAATTTATATTTTATATGGTTCAGAGGGAAAATTGATGCAAACCACTAGAAATGTAAAAGGAATGAAAAATCAGGTTTGTACTTTTTAGCTAAATCCTAATTTTGGATTGGCAGGTAAGTATGAACTTACCTTAATTTTTAACATGTTGTTACATGTTATATTTTATAGTTTTATATGGTATTGATTGATTAAATTATTTAGAAATTAAATTTCCTATGTTTATACATTATAAATTATGAAAATGCACATAATGGTATTCACATTTAATAATTGATAGTGTGACATATGTGATAATAATGTATATGGTAATACTAATATTGACATAAATTATAAATATGAATAGTTAATAACATAAGAAATAAATCATTAATAATAATATATTTATTATTATTAATGATTATATGTTATAATTGATGACGATATATATATATGTGATGATGATATGTTATGAAGATATGTGATATATGAGGATGAAATATGATAAAAGGAAATGATCATTTTATTATATGATCATATTAAAGTTAAGAGAATAAATATGCATGGTAATTTTACTTTAATGTAAATATTGATAGCGTGACATCAAAGTATATTGATTATACACTATGGATTAATATTTAAGACAAATGAATAGGCTTTATTATGTTTATTATGAAAGTGATCTAATTTATGTCATTATCAATGAAATGTATGAAACTGATGTTATATGATTTGAATGTCATATGAAATTAATTTATGTCATTATCAATGAAATGTATGAAACTGATGTTATATGATTTGAATGTCATATGAAGTTAAAACTATGTGAAATGAATGTTTTATTAAATGAATGATATATGAAAATCATGTTATATGAAACGTATGATGCATGGAAATGGATGAGATATGATATAATATCATGATACTTGTATATGTTTATTTTGGCATCATAGCATAAAACATTCATATCATGTCATTGAAACATAAATTCATATATTCATATACATGACATGACATGGAGAAATAAGGGAAGAAGAAAAATAAATGAATATGAAAGGATAATGATAAAAGGAAAGGTATTGGGCATTACGATATAAATTCCTACGGGAAATAGATGGAAATGGAAATATTGAAATGATATGAAAAGAAATGAATGTGAAATGGGTTTCAGATGAACCATAAATGAGATATGAAAGAATGACCCAATACAATGTGCACATATGGCCCAAAATGCAAAGAGGGCAAATGATATGAAAAGATAAAGGAAAATACGAGGGAGAATGCATAACATAAATACATTCTCATTAATGACATAAATCATGAATTATGATGATGATGATGATGATGCCTAAATGATGCATTCATATTTAAATGATGTTGACCATGATGATGATGATTTCCATGACATACATATTTAATAGTGATATGAACATGATAAGATAATATGCCATAGTGATAAAGATATTTTATTCATGAAGATGTTAAATGAGATGATGATATATATATAGACATGACGATAATATGTTATATTATCATGATGATATTAAAATTAAATAATGTTATGATATACGTGACAATGATACAAGACATACATGATGATCATAATATGATACATATGATACACATAATGGTATAATGGTATGTTATACGTGATGACAACATGATACATATATGGATGAGATTTATACTATTGGAGAATGATAATGTAATAAATATATGTTATCGTTATTGATGTCATTCATGCTGAATATCGATAAAGAATATAATTAATATGATTAATTATATTATGATTATGAATTTAAAAGAATATATGATAAAGTGAAAAATGGCATTTTTGAAAATACTTGCAGGATTTTATTAAATCCTAAATTGCTACAGAATTAATGATATTGATTGTGAATATATGTTTATGGAGTTAGTTCATTAAAAAGGAATCATTATGGAATGATAATATACAACTTTAACATGTGAAGGTTGATAACATGATGACAAGATATTTTAAAGTATCGAACTACTGACATATAATAAGTAATAGAGATACACCAAAAATATAAAGTTGTGATATTAACAAGTGGATATATCATTATAGATATGTTTATTATTAAATATCATTATATTATTATATATCATTATATATTATGGATTAAACAATGTTAAACATATTATAAATATGTTTATAGTAATGAAATAATAATGGTTGTATGAATATGATTGATGTAGTATACATGATAAATGTTTACATTGCTTAATGGAAATTCAAGAAGAATTTAAATCCAAAGAAAAATAAATGATATATATGTCAAGGAAATAAACTAGTCATAGTATCGATATAAAATGAACTATGATCTAAATATGTTAGAGAGTTAAGTAAATGTTGATATACATAGATGATGAATAGAAGTAATTGTTTAAATGATTACATGGCAACGTCATTAATATGATGTTCTGGTTTACATGACCTATTTTATATATGATATATGTAAGATTATATTTTCTATGTTATGTGTAAAGCACCACTGAGTGATATACTCAGCGTTCGTCATTTAATGGACGTAGGTTAATTGATGAATGGCGAGCACGGATTTCCAAAGCAACAATTCAACATGAGTTTTTCTGAAGGCAATGACTTGGAGTAGATTAAAGTTTCTAATTAATTTGATTAAGCAATTTAAAGTAATGTTAAGGCAATAAATGCAAGAATGTTGTATGAGGTTAAAACTTCCGTAAACTTAAAACATTGTATAAGTATAAAAATGTAAAAAAAAAATTACATATCCCTTGAAGAATAATAAGTGGTTTCCATGTATCGGAGATCATTAATTATTCTACGGGAGTATGTCGCACCATAAAAAGGCGTGACATTAAATGTTCATATATTCTTATAATAACTTGATTATGAACGATTTAAAAAAATTATTAAATGCACGAATAACACAAAATTAGTAATTTTGATGTGCATTATTTTTTTATACGATCTTAATTATGATTATAGCATGAAATTATATGATATGTAAATAATATAGGAAAATATAAAGGATGTGTTAATTAATAAATGTCATGATCACGATAAAAAAAATAACAATTAGTGAATCTATTAAATGTTGATATATCGATGAATATGATGTCAATAATAATTGACATACGTACGTATGACTAATAAAGATGATAATTGAACGTATTTATATTTTAATATTAAAATATACATATGTATATATGACTAGAATAATTCAATTAACGTATAAGAACTTGAATATGAAATTATACATAAAATTATTTGAGAAATTAAAAATAAATTATAAGTATATAATGAATGTGCATAATTTAATAATTATGTATGAATTAAAAAAAAGTATAAATAAATGAGATAAAGAAATAAACAATTTATAGAACGTACATGCAATCGTATAATAAAATATATGTACGTATGTAAAATGTTAGAAAATAGAATTTTAGATGAAATTAATAAGAGGTATAAATGTAAGAATAGTGTAATAATTAAATATCTATTGGTATTAATAAAATGGATTAATATGGTCCCTTCATTTTTGGATAACACACTTTCTTTTCTTTTATTTTCCCCTCATGACCGAAATTTTCTCTCCATTTTCCTTCTCTTTCTTTTCATTTTTTCTTACTTCTTTATGTTCTTCACTTCTTACCTTAAGGAAAAACCTAAAATATGCTTCACCTTCTCTAGCTTGTCTTTCAAATTTTAAGGATTAAGTAAGAACTACAAGCATATTACAAGATTCAATCAAGACAATCTTATTTCTATCTTGTTCTGTAAGTGACTGAAACATTCCTTATATGATAGCCAAAAATCGCAACCCACTCTTCATCTTTTTATCTTGATTTTCAAGTTTATTTCAAGATCTAAGTGTATAACTAAAGGTTTGGCTGAAATCTTTTTAGTTTCTTCTCTTTATGATGAAAATCGAAGCACTTTTCTTACATCCTTCAAAGTTCATGGCCAAATCAACTAGTTTCATGTACTTTCCAAACAAAATTGCAACCTTGAAAGCTTTTAATTCCATTTTTCTTTGTTGGATCTTATGTTTATGATCATGTATGTGTGTTGTTAAAGATGAGTTGAAGTATGAAGCTTAAAAGAGAGGTTGGTGAGTAGATCGGGTGCAAAATTATAAAAAGGATCAAGTTTATTTTGGTTTTTACTAGTTTGTTTAAAGGTGAGCATGTTTTGATGTTAGATTTATTAGAGCCATGCATTTTTGGGTCTTAGATTTAGTTGATTTATGGATTTTGTATGTGAAATTTGTTTTGGCCAAATTATGTTAATGTTAGATCTTTAAGTTTGAGTTTGGTTTTGATGCTTTGAAAATCATGGATGAGAAGAGGAAGGGAAAATATTGGATTGCGTGTGTTGTGTGTGTGTTGTGTTGAATTCTTAAATGCATGACCGAATTGATATAAAGAAAATAACTTTAAAATGGTTAGATCTAAATCATTTAAGATTCAAAATGGTTTAAATTTGTAAAATTTTTATTACATGCGTTTAGAACTTAAATGATGATATATGATTATTGACTTAAACATGAAGTTAAAATTGAAATTATTTGTTGTTTAAAGGATGTTGTATATGGCATTTACATGATTTTTGGACTTAAGGTATATTTTTTATTATATTAAATGGAGTGTAAAAGAAGTATTTGGCATATTAAGATTTAAAGACTTGAAAGCTCAATTAATTTAACATGTTAAGTATTATTAGGAAGTTCTATGGGTCAAATGAGTAAATGGATTAAATGGTTTAATTATATGGCTAAAATTGAAGTATGTTGGTGTTTATAAAAATTTTGGACTAAGAAGTAATTTTAATGTTAAGTGAAGTAAGATTGATGTTTATGGTCATGTTAAGATTGAGGGCCTAATTACTTAATTAATAAAATATAATTATTGTTTAAAGAAGCTTAGTTAATTAATAAATAGTATGAAAGGTTTAATGGATTTATTTATTAAGAATGTTAAGAGTAATTTAAAAGAAAGTAGTAACAAATTAAATGAAAAAAAGGGGGGGTTAAAAAGATTAATTAATTAAGGTTATAATCAATCTTATGGAAGTTTATTGATTTAATTGATTAAAAAAATAATAATAAATGAAAGATAATAAAGAAGTATAGGAAGTGAGGGTTTATGTTTTTTTTTAAATACTTAAATTAAAGGATTGAATAAAATATTAAGTAAGTAAATAAAAGACATGGTATGAAATGATTTATATGAGTAGATTTTAGTTTATTAAATAAATGAAAGGTAAAAAGTGAAGTGTTTTGTATAATAACATGTATTCTTATAAGTGTTCTAATTATTATGATTAAATTGGATATGATTAATTATGAATATAAGATATAGATAGTATGATGAAGTGAAATGTAAAATGGATGTTTAAATAAGTATAATTAGACAAGAGAATATTATAGTAAAATTTGGTTATTTATATGATTATATAATAAAAAGGTATGTTATAAATAGATAAAAGGTAATATGTTACATGATATTCAAATAAGTAATAATAGATGATTAATTAAATAAGCTAAAGTAATATTAATGAATAAAAGGTTATTAGAAAGACAAATTTAAGTCTAATGTATTGAAATATCAAAGGTATTTGTGAATTATTTTATAATATCATATGAATTTAAATGGAATATAAGTTTTATTATTAATAAGTAATAAAATTAAGGACATAATTCATATAAGATTATGAATTAAAAATAAGAAGTGTTTATGTTGATAAGAAAATCTTATATTTATAGTTAAATAATGGAAAATTTAATACAGTATAATTTTTCCATGGTATGAAAATCGTATTAAGTTGATATTATATACATGTTATAAATTGATTTGAATTATATGATATTAAATATAATTAATATGAATAATGATATAAAATGTAAAAGATGATATGGTTTCTTTAATTGATGTTATGATAAGTAAGTGTTATAAAATTATAAATAATTGACTATTATACAGTAATATATGATTTGCTAAATATGAAAAAAAATGATTAATGATCAAATTAGATTTATTAATTAAAGATGAATATTTAATTTATGATTTATATGATTCAGGGCGAATTCAACAATATTCCATTGGAGGAATTAATTTAAGGAAAGGAAAATCAGGTTTGTGCTATTTAATTTGTTGACTCCTTAAGAATGCATCGGTAGGTAAATATTAACTTACCTTGATAATTAGCATATGATTACATGTTATATTTTATATTTTTTTATACGTTATGAATATACATGATAAATGTTAAATAGAAAATGAATTCTATAGAATTTATATTATATAATATATGATGAAACAAATTATTTAATAATGTTAATTAATTAAGTTCATGTTTATAAGGAATAATTTGATGAGTATCTATGTTATTAAGATGCTATTATATTATGATGATGAATGTTAGTGATATTTTTAGAATAATTATAAAAGGAAATAAATGATGTATTTTGATATTATAATTTATTAAGGTTATCATATATAGAATTTTGAATACAACATTATGGTAAATTGTGATGAATGATAAGATTATTATAATTATTGATGTCGATTGTATAAAATAGTTTATGCATAATATTATATTCTGATGCATATATTTTCAGCATGACATCAAAATATATTGATTATAAATCATGCAATGAATTATACAAGTAAGAAGATACAAATATGTGTTAGTATAAAATGTTATAAAATAGAAAGTATAGAAATGAAAAGTTTATAAGGGTGTGTTAAGTAATAGTTATGGGTATCATTATCATTAAGGAATCAAAGACTGAAATTTAATAATATTACAATAATGAATGAATTATTACATCCATAGTTTAGAATTATTTTAAATAAGGTGTTATACGTATGATATGCGATGAGGTATGAATAGTAAATTATGAATGATAAATTGATGGTTAAATTATCATGGCCTATTAATGAAGGTCAATGATCGATATGTTAATGTTTTATGTTATAAGATGATCTTTATCATGTTGGATGTCAATGAATGTATGAAATGAATGATGTATATAAATTGAATGATGAATGATATTTTATCATGATGCTTACATATTATTATCATAACATCATGATATAATTCATACATATCATGTCATGAAACATCAATGGTCATATTCATAATCATGACATGACATGAAGACATAAGGAATGAGGAAAATGAGTGTAAGTGAGTAAATAATAAACGGAAAGGGTACTTGGGCATTATGAATTGAATTCCTACGGGAAATGAATGAAAAGGAAATTGAAATGAAAGGAATGAAATGAATGTGAAATGGGTTCCAGTTGGTTGAACCACAATAATGATATGAAACAAAAAGAAGGACCCAGTACTAAGCACGCATATGAAATGGCCCAGTATATAAAAGGGCAAATGAAATGAAATATTACAAGAAAATAAGAGGGAAAATTGCATAGCATGAATGCATTCTCACACATGATCATTATTATTCATATATCATAAAAGATATAGAGAATGGTAATGTTGAAAGCACGACAGGTGCTTATGAATAAATGTTATAGAAACATGATGGTTTCTATATGGTATGATATTTAAAGGAAGAATGCAGAATATGGGCATTCTCACAATGATCATGAAATATTTTGATAGGAGAAACACATGAAAATTCATGATAAATTGACATTCATAATACATATTATATTGTATTATTACATAATGATTCAAATACAATAAATGGTGCTTATGCTCATAAGTAAGAATGGTTATGGTGATGGATTGGTAAATGCATTATAATCATGCTTGTATAGATATGTACAAAAAAATTAAGATGTACAATATGGAATAATGGATAAGATATTGATGCAATCATAATAGATGTTGATGATCTTAATGCAATGGGTATAGTTAAGAAATACAATTATTGGAGCTTATGTTCATGAACAGAAATGTATGCTGAGAATATGATTCTATTCATTGATGTTAATTATATGTTAAATGTTAATAGAGATAATGATTTATATATTTAATTATCTTATGAATTGCTATTAAAGAGAAAATTTATGACAAGTGATAAAATGGCATTTCAATATTTATAAGATTTAATTATATTTGATAATGTTGATAGTATGATGATATTGTATTATAGAGATTTTAGAAACAAAAGTAAAAGCTTGTGCTTATAGGAAATAGTCATAATGAAGATTACAATATGATACAAATAAATGGTGGATTACGATGGCCATGCAATATGAATATAATATGGAAATGTTTTATAGTGAAGAAATAATGGATATGTGTATGTAATAATTAATGTAGTATATATGATGAAAGACTACATAGGTTATAGGTAAATTTTGAAAAGAATATTGAATTAAAGAAAGCAAATAATTGAATATTATGAAAGATAGAATTAATAAAGCATAATCAAAAGTGGGGTAAGACCCCAGAAATTTTGGCAATGAATAATGTCAATATTTAAGAGATGTTCAAAAATAATAATTTAAATGATATTATGACATTGTTTAAATTATGAGGATAAGGATTATTTAATCTGTTTTATATATGATATATGTTTATTATGTTTATGTTATAGCACCACTGAGTGAAATACTCAGCGTTTGTCATTTGATGGATGCAAGTTAACAAATGGATGGAATACACGGATTCCAAAGCACCAATTCAGCAGGGCTTCCTTTGAAGGCGAGGATTTGGATTAGAATAAGGCTTTACAGAATATTGACAAGTAATTAAAATAAAGATTATGGCAGTAAATGAAAATATGTAATATGAGATTAATATTATAATATGTTCCCGCAAACTTAAACATAGTACGAGTATTTTTTTTTTAAAAAAATTCACATCCTTTGTAGGGTAATTAATGGTTTCTATTTGATTGGTAATTATTAATTACTTTACGGGAACATGTCGCTCCGCGAAAAGGCGTGACATGCTACGGTTTTGCCCTTATCGATAGCTTGTAGAGAAATATAAGTCTTGTCTATTAAACCTGTAACATTTTCATTTAGTAAAGTCATTCACACATTGTTCTTGGCTTAACATCTTAAGTAATCCATATTCAATCATGTTTTCAAAGAATATCAAGGAACACACACTTCTGCTCTTTATTCCTAAATTAAATAGCATATTGAAATTCAATCTACCAACATATATGATCATCTTTTTCATTAACCTTTAAACATATCAAACCTTAAAACAAATGTTATTAATCATCATTCATACACTTCAATCAGCAACAAAAATGACTAATTCTAGGATTACAAATTAGGAATTTACACAAATCCATATATCCCAATAGAATTCCATCCAGTTATTAAAGAACACCAATTTCAATAGCCTAACTTTCCTATATTTCACCAAGCAATCTAGTTCTTCTATTCTAACATCATTAACACAAACCCTACAAAAATCTATTTCTCTATTAAGCTTGTATGAAAACATAAAGAAGAAGAAAACATATATATAGCTTATAGAATCCAAAAGAAACATAGAAATTAAAACCTATGTATGATCTTACCTTGAAATGATACTTTTCTTTAACCCAAAACACAAGGAAAAGAAGAGAAAATAAGGGTTGTTTGTGTTATGATGGGAAAAATTGCAGAAATTAACCTAATTTTACCTTTTAAAATGTCAATTTTATGTCGCATATGGTCGTATGGTATTACGTACGCCCGTACCGATCCAAAAACTTCAATACTAATCTATGCCGAAACGATGGTATTGATGTACCATCAATTGGTACACCTGTACGATCTAAAAATCTCAATACACATTTTACACCGAAGTGATTGTATGGTCATACCACTCATTTGGTATGCTCGTACCAAAGCTACTGCCAAATTTAGCATGTGGTACGACCAAACCGTACGGTCATACAACTCAAAACATAATTAATGGTACGTCCATATGCAAACCCGTACGCCCTTACCAATGTGCTTTTCATAAGTTCTTCATTTACAAAGACTTAAACCTTTTTATTCTCTTTTATAAACCTCCTTTCATCTTCTCTTTATTGTTTTCTCTATGAATTCCATATGATAGGGAATTCCTTTATTCATTAAGCACTTTAAATCACATTTATCATGTCAACACATTCATGCATTATATTTAATTCATGCATTTCATGCTTTCATCAATCATTCATTGTAACATACACATAAAATAAATGCATATAGAGATGTTGTATATATAGGGACGTGACAAATACACAATAAAATAAAATTAGTGTGAGCAAATTTATATTATTCAAGAAATTTTTATTTTCTTAAAATTAATTATTTTTAATGAAAATAATTTATATTTATATTTGATTTTAAATATAATTCTTAGATAAAAATTAGTTGTTATAAATTAAAATTATTACTATTAAAGAGTTAAAATAAAATTAAAATTAATTTTAATAAATTTACAGGAATAGTATAATCATCGTTTCACTTGTCATTCTTCTCTTTTATAATATTAATTAAAAATTCGAGAAAGGTATGCTTAAATAATCTATTTCACTTGATTTTTATAGTATAAATTTGAAAATATTAATTTATGTATTAATAATGTAGGATATTTTATAACTTTCATAAATATTTTATAAAATATAAAATAATTATTCATTAACAAATACAAATCAAATTAATAGTATTTATCTTTAAATAAAATTTATTTAGATAAAAAATTAGATAATATAAAATAAATTATAAAACAATAAATAATTAACAAATACAAATAAAACATTTAGTATTTATCTTTAAATAAAATCTATTTAGATAAAAATACGATAATATAATATAATATAAAACATAAAATAATTAGATCATTATTTTTTCCTCTTCTCTCTTATAATATTAATTAAAAATTCAAAAAATATATACTTAAATAATCTATTTCATTTACCTTTATAATATGAATTTAAAAATATTAATTTATATATTAATAATTTGAGATATCTTATAAAATATAAAATTTAGAGATAAAGATAAAATTGTATTTTCTAATATATTTTTCCTCTTTTAATATAATATAATATCATATAATATATGATTTATATGTATATGTACTGTTTTTCTTATAAGATCAAAATATGTTAAAAAATTAAACAATAAAAGTACAGGGATAATAGATTTTTAAAATAAAAAATATATTATTTATTTAATTTTTTATATTTTTAAGTATTTTTAAGTTTATTATTTATTTATTTATTTTATTATGAATTTTTTATTATGGTTGTTAAAAGGAGTGTTTCAAGGTGATAGACTCTAGATGGATAGTAATAAAACAGATGGTAGCGATACTTTTAAATTTTTTACGGTTTTTATGATGATAGAAACTTTTTGTTAATAAAAATTATTTTGGAATTTTTAATTTTTAATTAACTAAATCCAATATATTGCAAAAGTTTAATAATTTTCTGATATTTTTTTAATTAATTTCCCAAACTTGGTATTTAACATATTATTCTTTTTCATTTTTTTTCAAGAAAACAAACTAATAAATCTCTTGTAGATCATCTTTGGCTGTTTGTTGCTTCGTCGACCAGGTACGCAGATCCTTTCTTTACATCTTCTTTTATAATTTCGTTAGATTTCCAAATTAACCAGTTCTAAATTCTATCTATTGTTCTCTAAATTTAAAGCAGATTAGGTTCGTCTATGTATGCTTAATCCTTTACTTAAGGTGAAAATTTGCAGTCTGTAAATTAATAATTCTGATCATCACTCAAGTGATTGTTTAGATGCTTTTGTGTTTCTATGCAGGGAAAGAGACATTTGAGTGTTCTGTGAATTTGCTGTTTTGTTAATTTTCAATGTGAGTAATGTCATTGTTGTGCTCTGGCTTTTATTTTAAAGATTATCGTTTAAGTTTTGGGATTCCTTGTTTTTCACTAATCACAAGATTATCTCTGATTACAATGAGTCCTGTTTTCATCTTTTGTTTCTTTTATCTTATGCAAATGTATGTAATGGACGCTAATTTGATAGGGCCTTGTTTTTGTCCCTCCTTGATGCATGCCTGTAGAATATGTTTTCAAAGTGTGGATTATGCAAGATGTGTGCTAGATTGTTCTAGTACACTCGTTTTTGAAAGTCTTTCTCTTTCTGAAGTTAAATGCTTGGGCAGAGTGTTAGGAATGGTTTTTCTAATAGATAAGCATTGGGTAGAAAAGGAGAAGTAATTGGGAAAGGAGAGGAAGGAGAAGAAGTGGGAAAGGGGAGAGGAAGGAGAAGAGAGAAAAATATGATAGAGTGATTTGGTATTCTATTCCATTCCTGACATTCCGAGTACAATAGTGTGGTATGTATAACAAAATAACATGACAGTTGTCATTTCTTTTTTATGTATTTTAATCTTATCTTCTAATCCTAACAGAGTTTCTGTTACTCTTTTCACTTGTCATTTGGTTTTTCTATGTTTTTGGAATAATCCAACTAATGTGTATGAGAGCTGGAATTCCATGTTAGGGAAGAATTAAACGTTGGCAAACCATAAGTTAGTCCCTTATTATTTTTCAGAGCTAGTTTATGTATTCATGAATGTGGTGAAACAAAATTGAGTAAAATAAATGGAAGCTATTCGTTTAGTATAATAATTATCTTTAGGGAAAATGCTCGCAATGGCATCTCAATGAAGTTTTGATGTGTGGATGGGAGAGGAATAATATACAACATTCTAACATAATGCAGATTACCTTTTTTATTTTTATTTTTCTACCTCAAGTCTACTTCTCATTCATCTGGGAGCTTATTATCTTTCATTAAATTTAGGGCGGACGAGGAACTTGTTGATCAAAAGCGGTACCTTGAGCACTCCTGCAAGCCTAAATGTGTGAAGCCTCTAATTGAATATGAGGTGAACTATCGTTGGACTGGAATATGTTGATATTATGCATATTTGAATAGACATTGATATTCTACTGCATTTGGATGTGTGATAAGTCATGATGTTAGGTTAAATGAATCCCTTCTCCAATGAGATAACAGGAGATTGTTTTTAAAATTTCTGAATTATTGGTTCTTTATGCTACTTCAATGCAAGCGTTATAAAATTTGTAAGTAATAAAAACTATTTTTGGAAGTAACGGCAGTAAACCTGTTTTAGTTACTTGGTTTTATCCAAGGTCAACTTTTGGACACAAGCACCTAACTAATTTATATGTTTTCCTGAATGTATGAGTTGAAGAGATGAGAGTCGATGTATAGTTAGTGAACTATTAATTTCTCATAACTAGTGCAACCTGTTGATTGTAAAGTTCACCTGATTCCCAAGTGCATGTTAGAAAGACATTGCCGCATCTTTTAGGTATGAAAGTCAAGAACCTGTAGTAAAAAGAGTGATTCAAACTTAAGAAATACTATCACCCTGTAATACGTAGATGAAATTATCTCAAATTCTCTTAATAAGTATTCACTTTCACTTGACACCCTTGCTCTGTGTTTCTTGACCTAAATAACCATGCGTAAGATGCTCATTTATTAATCAGAATGTAATGAGCGGATTGAAGGTGTAGTTAAAAAGATTGCTGGATATTTGTACTTTCAAGAGATAAGTCTGATTCACTTATTGACAGGCATGTATTAAGAGGATTGAAGGTGATCAACATGGTCAGAAACACTGTACGGGGCAGTACTTTGATTACTTGTTTTGTGTCGACAAATGTGTAAGTCTTCATTTTATTATTTCCAGATTTTAGGTGGTTGGGATCCGTCAACAGCTCAATCAGGGATTTTGCTGTGCAGGTTGCACCCAAGCTATTCTCAAAACTGAAGTGATCCATCCAGACACCATTTTCCGCCAAGTTGGTATGGTTCATGAAAAGCTTTTTGACTTGGAATAAAAGGAACATGTCTTGGAATGATCATGCAGCCTGTTGCTGTTTATGATGGAATATATTTTCACAATGTAGAGAATAGAGTAATGAGGATGGTTGTCCTCTTCTACCACTATGTTATGACTTGTGTGGAAAGGTGTCTCATAAACCTATTTTGGTTGAATTTCAATAACATCCATTACCCAGTGTTTTTCCAATTCGTCTGAAATTTTAAGTTGAGATTATGTGTTCTTCATTTGATCGTAGCAATTTTTTTAACTGAACCGAACCGGAGAGGGCTGTTCCAAAATTGAAGGCATTTCATGTGAACTTGTCTCGTTGCAGAGACCATTCCATGGTTTCCAGGAAAATTTGAGATCTATTTAATCAATCTTTTTAAAATATTAAGGTTGTTAATTATTGTACAAAACTTCCCAGATCAATCCAAAATTATTACTGCGAAAGAATAAAAATCAATTTCACAGTCGACAAGGTGAAGGACAAAATGGGTTGTTGGAACTCAGCCAGCCTTGGATGTTCTTACAACTTTTGGAAGGACTACTGAATCAAGGTCTCCAGGATACGGTGTCCACAATCCTAATCCTCCTCTGCTATCTTTCATACTGCTTCCTTCCCCCTTAAACTCACTCAAACTCTTCACCCACTCTACCTTTGATGAATGCTCTCGTGTGTGCGGATGCAACATGAACAGTGAGTTGTACTCGCAGTTAGGAAACATGAAGAACTTGAATGCACTTCCTAATCTGAACACGACATACCCGAAACTCAACTGGTCCCTTGGAGTGAGAAGGTCAACTTCGTTGAACCACAAGCAACTAAACAAATTATTCAGCAATGTATGCTCCCTTATGATTACAGCTCCCTCGGGCACATCTGCATTCAATGAATTCCAGTCAATAAGTACGAAACATACACAAAAATGGTAATACCTAATGAACACAACAATTACATTCATTGACATGATATTTCTTCTGCCTTTCTTTTTCGGCATGGTGCAGGAAATCTAAAACGAACTTCCCCATGGCGTTGCTCACAATTAAATTAGGTAACACTTAAATATCCACGAAACCATTAATTCTTTCCTACTTGCCTTAATAACACAATACCGCTTGTGGTTAAAATAAAATTGTAAAGACATCAATAACATCTTACTATTGAAGTAAACCTATCAAAACAAAAACAACAAAAAAAAAAAAATCTCTCAAGCATTTCATGAACCAAAAACATGTTCATGTGCCTCTAAGAACCATTCTTACCACTAATGGTGCTTTTCTTTGAACTCCATGGTTCCATTCCTTCGTAAAGGTATACTTTCATGTGGAGATCAATAAGGGGTCGGGCATATCGTTTCCTTCGTTTGTTTGCATCAGCCTCTTCATATATACTGCGATGATGCTTATGTTGGGCTATTGCAAATGTATTCTTCCCACGCCATAAGTATCTGCAGATAACAGAGAGTTCATACAACCTATCTTGTTTTCTTCAAAATTACATTACACTTGATCACTTGTCTAGCTTTTAGTAAACCAAACCACACTTTCATCAGTATTTCAATTATGGACAAAGGGGTGAGAGCTTCACCAATATTTCTCAAAAACTAAAACTTAGTTTACTTGAAAAATATAATGCAGCCTTTTCTCCCCACAACAATAAAAAATAACTCATTCAACTTGACTATGGCATAATGCAGACACCAAATTAATTGGTGTCGATGATATAAATTTCCTTTTCCACTCAACACAATTTCGGTTATAATGAACTTTGGCAAAAACATTGCTTACTAAAGTTTCAATTGATCACTTGATCTCAAAAAGACAATTCAAACAACCATGCTCCTTTGCACAACACTAATTTTTTTATGAGAAATTCTTGGTGCTTATATGCTGCTAGGCCTCACTTAAGGCCAAGTTAGTTTGAATTGAATCTAACATGATATCAAACACTAAGGCTATGTTGAATTTGGTTCTATTTTGTCTCAACTCCAACCTCTTAGGTGCGTGGCCAGCTCATGACATGCTCTAGTGGTGTTAAAGAATATTTTATCTTATCAGGATAGTGGCTTAAAAATTTCTATGCTTTACATACCCATCGGTTACTTCACCCAACATCAATTGGCCTTGGATTGGAACATAATCTAACATGGAAAAGGCCACAAACCTGAGTAAGTGTTATCAGAATAACAAAAAAATAAAGCCTCACTGATTATAGATGCTGCAATTTCATTTATAATTTCAAATTAAAATCTAAGAGTAAAAGGCTAAAAGTCCAAAATGTTAAAATTTCATGCCATTTTATGTAATTTTGAGCATTTAAATTTAAACATAGCATAAACAATCAACAAGAATCTAACCATGCGATAATACCTTTCAAGAATTAACAATGGATCAACTATCAGCTCCATTTTACCATCAATCCATATGCTATACTGCGCCTGAGGAAATAACCTGTGAGTCAATATCTTTGGAACTTTACCATTCCTTCTAGGCTCATCATAAGGAGGATGCTTAAGCAAAATGAGACGCCATATACCAACCCATCGACCCCCATTATTGTCCTCTCTGACAGTGGCATTTTCCTTTATAAAATCAAGAGATACTTCATCCACCATCATAAGAAAACAAAACAGCTTCTTAGACCGGTCACTTATATTTGAAGGCTGATGAGGTACGTCATATCCATCAAAAATTCCAGAAGCAACCACAAACCTACACCTCTCAACATATTTGATGTCTATGGTATCCATTTCAGCACCACCATTGCGTATAAATCCACAATGAACCTGAAAAGAAGTATGCATGACAAACAATAAGAAACCTATCATGATTCACGAGGCAAGCACAAGTCAAAAATTTTGATTTCAATTAAATACAAAAATGGCAACTAAAGTAAGACTAAAAATCCAAAATGTCCTTTTGACATTCACTTTGCAGTGGTATACATGCCAAAGCATGCAAATGATGAGTGCATGGGTTGCTTTTCTAATATCAAGCTAAGGATAAAAAATTGAGCTCTGATACAACATAAGGTTGTTTGCACAAGGGATTTAGAAATACCTTCATGGAAGAATTTAGTTTGAAACTTTCCTCTCTTTGTGTCCAGCTCTCATGTCCACCAAATAATGGTTGATAATCATTCTTCGTAGGCTCACCCTCCAAAACATATGATAGGTTCTGAACAATTGTGTCAGGGGTCCTTCCTTCTGGAATAACTATTTTGTTAGGATTATTGGCAACAGGGATTGGACAACCTAACAAATAGCAACAAATATAGTATCACTTACTAAATCAAAATAGAGATGAACACTTGAAAGAAGAGATGTTGTCATGGTCTTACGATGCTGCTGTGCAACAAATCCCCATGTGTTTAAAATGTAATATACCTTGCTTTCTTTGTTACAGATAGCTGCATGTCATGAAGAAACCAGAATTACTAATGAAAATGGAAATCCACCTTTTATCGAATATGAATTCAAGTTTTACATGAATTTTTTCTATATTACCACCACAATTCCTTATGTAGAACTAATAGTTTGAATATCAACGAAGATGCAAGCAATATCAGAGTTTATAAACTTCAAGCAAAACTCGCTTACAAAGAAGAAGCCTAGCTAGATAAGTTTTCTCAACCCCACGTATTCATGTTTTTAAATTCTTCATAGGTTTCAAGGCACTTTGCAGCTCAGTAGTTCATCAAGATATAACTACTTTCAGCAAATATTAAATGTGTCATCATATCACTAGAACTCTGGAATTCTTAGAAGGAAACTACAATCTCTACCGTGCTGACAAAATTTAACAAATACACTTCCTTAGTAACCCTAATTAGCTAGCATTCAAATTATCTACAGTATTTTGAAGTATCATTGAAGCCTAAGGTATCTGAAAAAGGAAAATTCATTGTGAACGATAAATCAAATGCGTAAAAATAGTAATGATCCGAATATCGTTTGGCCACAATAGGTAATTTCTCTTAATGATGCATCTGTATCGAGTGCATCCCACTTTTTTTTTAAAGTCAAGTGCATGTGCTTCCAATAGGAGAAATTGCATGATAGCAAGGTGAATCCCATATCATAAAGCGACAACATGAACAACTTAAGTAAAGTCTTTGATTATCAAATACCTGAAAGTATAACAAAATGTCTTGACTTGAACTTATAGATATCATGTAGTAAAAATAATGTTAACAATAGGTAAGCCTTTTAAACCAAAAGCACGCATCCTGTTATGTATTAAGCGAACACGTTAAAAGAAAAAAATTACCTGAGAAGAATGCATAAGAAGATTGGCAAGACCAAATGTGAAACAAAAGAACAAGAAGAATGAGAAACACCCACAAAATGGCAGCTACAAGAACCAAACGAATGAATCCTTTTTTCCAAATAATTCTCAAGGGATAATCGGTGCTCAGCTTCCCAGAAGAAAATATCCCACTTTGGCCATCTAGGTGCCGATCCCGCAGAGCGGCCAACAAACAAAACATAATTAGCACCAAATTCAACCCAAGAATTAAACTCAGAAATAAAACCCAAAAAAAAAAAAAACAGAGAAAAGGTATCACCTTTAGAATAGGCTGAAGTTTGATTCATCCGGTCTCCTCTCCTGCTAAACCGCATAGATACTGATCTTTGGATCTCTCTCTCCATTGCCTTGCCTTTTATATAAAGAGCATTGACGTGTTCATTGCTATCACTAAAGAAATGACTAAACACAGCAGATCTAGGAAATGAGTGGCAGAAAAGGATTTACAGGTGATTGATCCCTGTCAAAATCTATCTTTACGCTGAAACTGAAAAAGATTTACTTTCAATACTGAAACAAAAAGATTTGTCTATAAAATATGATTAAGTCGTTAAAATTACTGAATTACCCATCTGTAAAAAAAATTTCAGAATGATCAACGAAAAAGTAAGCCAGGAAGAAAGAGGGAGAGCCCGCACTACTAAGGATAATGAGGACTCGGGACGGTGATAACTATTAATAGAACTAAAACGACAGCGTTTCGAGTGCCGAAACACTACACTGCAAGATTTCAAAACCCAAATTGAATAAGCAAAAAAGAAACTAAAGAAAAGAAGTCATGTCGAAGTAGACTTGATGGATGTTGACGACATCGAAACACCTAAAAGAGAAGAAGCGAGAAGAGGAAAACGAAGAAGGAAAAGGAGAGATTTGGGTGTTTAATGTGTCAAATCGTAAACTTGAAGCTTGAAGGTTAGTCTTTTTGATACAAACTGTAGGCAATGCCTTCAATAGATTAGGAACAAACACATCCAGGAGGGGAATCCAGAATATGACCGTACAAAGGAAACGATGCGGCAACCAAATCAAGAGAATCCGCAGAAAAACTATCCAATAACTGATAAATCCCATTAACTGGGGTATGCATTACAACGAGGGAGGGCATCAGTAGGTTCAAACCCAAACGATCGTAACCTTCAAAACCGAACTTACAGGAAATTGGATTACGAAAGAAACCGAATCAATTGAACCTATAAACCAAACTGAACTGACCTCTTACCCTAACCGAACCTATACGCTGAACTGACCTCTTATCTAACTGCAATAATCGGTTCGGTTTGAGTTAAATGTTTGGTTATCAAAAATCATAAAGAAACTATGTCAGAATTCAAAGCATTATATTTACGCTGAAAGTAAAATTATTTTAAATTCAAGATTTAATTAATTAATGTAATTAAATAAATTATTTGATATTAACTTATTTAATATTTTGGAGAAATAAGTAGATTTTTGAAAATAATATAATTAATTAATAGATCTAAATTCATTTTTAGCTCAATATAAACCTAATAAATCCAAATAGAATTTAATAGTCTTGTTTAAAATAAGTTAACGAAGATGAGAAAATTTTATAAGGGAAAGATTGCTAATGAGAAGAAGAAGAAGAAGAAGAAGAAAAAAGAAATTTTCATCAATGATGGTTGGTGACTATCTATTTTACCTTCTAATATTCTGTGATCTCATCCATTCTAGTTTTTATTTTCCTCTTTTCACTTTAGATTTGCTCATCTTCCATATGTTCCACATCCATCCTTCCGGCGACCATCATTACATAACTAATATTATGTTTTGTATACTTTAAATTGGTCTATAGATATAGTCTTTAATAGAAGTTTTTAGTTTTATTTAATTAGATTTGAGAATCTTTTTCTTCAAAATTTGGTGCCATGAAGTTTAAACTTTGTAGTTTTGATGTTAAATCATCGAACTTGATTTTTTCTTGTAAAAATTATTATTAATCACGACTGTTCTAAATAATGAAGTTGCTCTAATGATAAAATGAAACTAACAAAATTTTCATTTATTATTCTTCTATTCTAATACACCATTTATATTGTTATATTGAGTCTTTGGATCATTAATATATGAAGTTTGTCTTCATTTGTGTTTGAAAAAAAAGATCAAGTCAATCAAGACAATTAATGTTAGAGTTAGACAATGAACCACTTAAAAGAAATGTTGGGCTAGTTTGTACGAAAAATGAAGCATCATCTGAAATAATACAATGAACAGTAGTTATCAACTTATTAAAGAATAAAAATAATCATAGGAGGATAACATGTAAGAAAGAGAATTTATTCTAATAGCGTTTTAATATTTTTATATGAGACATCTTTTACATAACTTTTAGTTATACTTTATAATTTTATTTTCTTGTAATTATCAATGTTTAGTTTAATACAAAGGCATTTCCATATTTTTCTTAGCTTAATTCTCTATTTTAACTAAATAAGAAATTCATTTTTTAATATAATTTAAAGGTTTAGAAGGTGTGCTATATCTTTAATTTGGTAAAACATAAATTCTCTAATATGTTCACATGTCATGTAGTTTTGCAATAAAGTTTTTTGACATGCTTAGTAAGATAAAGCTAAAGATTATGTTTTAGAAATGTAAGCCTTGAAACTTGAAACTATCTATTGTTATAGTAGGAATTTCATTAACAATTCTATAATTAACCAAAAAAATTTGAGAAAATGACATTTTTCCAAAAAAATATATAAAACAATAAATGTATATATATCTTTTATTCGACCATGCATTCTTTATAAAAAAATCACAATTTCCTAATGAGAAATGAGTTTTTACAAGTTATTAAGATTATTTCATAATAAATGGTTCAAAAGTTTGTTTCAGTTTTAACAATTGCTTTAAAAAATATCAGTTAAAGAATGACTAATTTAATAACAGGTGTTACTAAGATGCTTGAAAGTATTCTACAAGATCATTTTTGTTGTCTAACCTAATAAGGTAGATGGAAATGAATTTTTTACAAATAAATAAACCTCTAAAGAGCTTAAGGTATAGGAGGTGGAGCATTCTTAATGAAGCACTAAAAATGGTATTATGGAAATCTACTAGCCTCTTTATATGAGAGAAAAAATTCATACATTAAGTAAAGGTGTAGTTATAGAAGTTACTATTTAATGACAAGCCTTTTAATCAATTTTAATGTCACACTAGTCTTGTTTCTTACCTTGTTTTCTAAAATGGAAATACAAGATGTATGTAAACATCAGACTTGGAGGGTAGTCATAAAGGAAGACCATTTTCCCTCACCACCTGAACCTATGTTGGTTAATACAAATATTATGCAAGAAGTGGTTTAAGAGCTTTATAGGCTAAGCTAATGACAAGTAAGCCACCTAAAGTTTCATAAGCCTTACTTAGCCTATATAGACAAAGAGAATCCATATATTAAAGGATACAAAATTCTAAAATTTTCTCTATTTATTAAGCAAGATGAACAGTCTACAGTAGGACACATTGTTAATTATATTATTCAATATGATTGAAATTCTTATGGAAATGGCAACACGTACTGTAAGAGTAGCGCGCCCCGGAAGCGGGAGCGCTGCACGCTGTTCGGCGTGAAATGCCGTGGTGCTTGCTCTCAATGGCGCATTTCCATAGTTGATTGGTCTTTAACTTAGAAAGATCGCGTCAATTTAAAAATGGAGTCGCCACCTAGTTTGTTTTGTCAATTCAATTGAATGACTAGAAAACTAGGAAATAAAACACGGGCCTTCTTGTGTTGGAAAGCGGCCTGAATTTCTTCAGAGTTTGGGTTCAGGATTTCGAATTTATTAATGTTCCACTTTATTATGTTCACTTATTTAATTTTAACAAAAGCTCCTAAGCACACAATTAGGTTCAAATTCGATTAGCATACTCTTACATGGCATAAGGCATTCAAGGAGGCATATCACAAGTTATAAAGCATAAAGAAAGCGGTAAATGCAGGAAAGTAAATGCAGAATAAAATGTAGGTATTTAAATACAACCCACCCAAAAATAATGAAAAGCAAATAAAGCAAAATAAAGCCTTTGGGTATTTAATACAACCCAACCAAAAATAATCAAATGCAAAAAGGAGAAAAGCATGTAAAATCCTAATGTTGGGCCCAAAGCC
>CANYBF010199024.1:0-13231 GCA_948192965.1 Dalechampia spathulata
GATTAAGGCCTAAACAAACAAGAAACTGAGCAGAGACGGATAAGCTATAAATCCTCGTGGGATCGATATCATACTACGATAACCTGTATACTTGCAGCTAAGTAGGACTTAAGACTACTATCGCTCACAAGCGATCAGTATCCATGCTAATCTTCTCTATCATGTGTAGAAATATGTCAGAACTATAGCCTTCTAAGGATATTGCTTCTCCATCTGAGATTGCTTATGCTACACTCAATGACACATCACTTACCATTGTTCAATAACTCATTTACCAATTTATAGCCAAACTATTATCCAATAACTTCAAGACTCTCTTGCAGCAACAAAACTAGGAGGCTCTTAGTCTCGAGGACTTTGTTACCCCACCAACTCCTATCAAGGAAAAGGGAAAGATAATTAACTTGTATGATATCAAGATAGATGATGATGTATCACTCTACATGCATGATATTTACAAATCTAAGACTTCTGCACTAAACTAGAAGATAGAATAACTAAGGGGATGGGCTTTGACCTTGACGTTGATGAGTTCTTTGTTTAGGCTATTAAGGGGGTACTTGCTAAGTTCAAACTTCCAGATGTTTCCAAATACAATGGAGTTAGGGATCCAAAGAACCATCTAAAGACCTATACCATAATGATGAGACTATTGACTTATCAAATGATTAGATAGTCCAACTGTTCTTTATCTCACTAGAGAGACCGATGCTGGCCTGGTATCACAATCTCAGAAAGGCAATCACGGTCAAGTGGAAGCCTTTTTGCATTGCTTTCTGTAAGTAATGTAAGTTCAAGTCTCATTTTGATGTCACCTTAATAGACTTGGAGATAGTGAAACAGAAGGCTAATAAATCTTTCATGGATTACTTTGACTGGTAGATGGATAAGGATTACACTAGTCAGACAGAAGCCATCGGAGGTAGATATGATCAACAAGCTTATCATGGGGTCATTACCATTGTACCAAGATAAGCTGAAGTATTAGACTTTCCATAATTTTGAAAACATTTATTTAGTCGATTAGAGAATTGAGCAGATTGAAGTGCTGAAGAGAATAGAGCCTTCCTTTATCAAACCCAAAACCACCACCTATACCTAAACACAACACAAATCATATTACATCAATGCCTTGCAAACACCAAACCCCATACTCTAAAACACTACCCAAACTTAGAGGTACTCGAATCTTGGGATGCTACTTTTCAAGGTTTTTAAGCGTCTCTTAAAAGCTAAACTTATCAAACCACTTGAACCAAACTTTCAAACACCACCCCCAACCTCAGTAGATACCAAAACCTACTATCACTACCACCAGTATCATGGCCATAACATTGATGACTTCCGCTCTCAAAATCCAAACCCTCTACCAAAACAAACCTATTACCTAACTACCATAAAGCCAACTGTAGCTACATAATCCAATCATAGTTCCCAAAATCTCTGGTTCTTAATTACTTCTCTCCCTTTGGTAGTGAGGAGATTGTTGGGATACCTATTATTAATTTTCAGCCCAGCAGTGGGTTTGATATTGGTGCTATCGATATCTGGTATAATAATTTGGAGGATGAATCTGCATGTCACATCTTCCGGCTGCATAACATGCTCCAGTAGAATGACTATTAACTTCCTAACCGAGGAAGTGAATAGTTTTTCTACAAAGGATTTCATACATTCCGTAAAATTATATATATATACATATATATATATATATATTACCAACATGCAATTCATATTTATCCAAACCATTTATTGTCCCAAGTTATAACATCATAATTATGCCATCAAAGTTATATTATACACACATTAATATTTTACAAATCTTTAGTGTTACCACTCTTACTTTATTGTCTGCCAGAGTACTTTATTTAGGTAGTTGCACGAGAATTTATAAAGATAGAAGTCTGAAGGAATACTTAAACTATTTACGAACAAAATGTTGATATATCCAACTGCTTTACTGAGGTTCCGATTTTGCAACTTTGCTTGGTCCTACGTTTATCAATTGACAAACACTGAGTATGAACTCAATAGTGCTAATTATAACATGTAAAACTTAAAGCATTTACATTTTCATGAATTGTTGATGCCAAAAAATCATTATGTCAAACATTTCAAATAACATGTATATTTCATTTATATGCATCATGTCATATAGGTATGAATCATTTAACATGACTATCTTAAAATATGATGAAATTCCAACCATAATAAATATTCAATTACAATTGATTTATCATTTAATCATATTATAAATTCACATCATATTATGTCGTATGTCATGAATTATGAACAGTGCATATTTTCGAGAATGCCTTTATGCTATGCATTCTCCCTCTTATTCCTTGATCCATCATATTATTTACAATGCGCATTGACTGGGTCTTTCATTATACCATAATTTTGATTCTATACATATGAGCTCATTTAATTTAAATTCTATTTCGTTCATATCATGATAATATATTATTTTATTCCTGTAGGAATTTATATCATTATGCCCAGTATAATCATTTAGCCTTTTTCTCATATCACATCATTTTCTTTTTCTCCTTATGTCACCATGTCATGCTATGTCATGATTATGATAAATGCTTTATGTTTATGATATATATATATATAATGCATAATTAAATTCAATTTGTTGTAATGCTATTGCATTACCAAACCTTTGCCTCATTGATCATTTAATGATCGAGGACTTCAAACATTCTAGCATAAACCTGGTATGTCCTTCCCTTTGTTAATATCCTTGGGTGATTCGTGAATATTTTCCACTGATTTACCTATTTCAAAATCAATATTAATCTTTTATTAGTAATTAAATTCATCTTTTATAATTTCTATTTTTCTAATTACAGAGTAAATAAATAAATCAATTATATAAATAAATCATTTAATAATATAGTTATATTATCAATCAATTATATAAATAAATCATTTAATAATATAACATGCATCCCACCATGTCATTATTAAAGAATTTATATAATTATCTGTAGTTGAATCTATAATTATTTCACTTAATTTCCATAAATTCAATTTTAACAATTTTAATATCTACTTATTATTAATTTAATGCCATAGAAAACTATGTGATTCTTAATAACATATCGTATATCTCGTTGCAGCTTCATTTTGTCTATAAAATCATAGTCTGAAATGTATGAAATATAAAATCTTAATTTATTCAAACAAAAGCCTTAATAAAACCCTATCATAACATTTTTATTATTTAATTCGACAATAACGCCTTATGTGTTTATTTTAATTAATTTTAATTAAAAAATTTTTTAATAACTAATTTGCTTAAATAATTATATCATCATACTTAATATTAAATAGTTATCAGAATTAATATTATTTATTATCCTAATCTGTCAGATTATAATACCCGTCTTAAAATTTGCTGTTTAATAATGATTTCGTATCTTAACAGTTAATAACTTATTAATCTGTTATTTCATCATCAGCTTATTCTGATCTTAATTAAACCCCTCTAGTACTCATTTTATATATTTTGCTCAAACCCAGTACTGTCAAGATAGCATAGTAAAACAGTTACTATCTTAAATGATTTAAATCAGTATTTGAAATTATAAAACTTCACAGAAAACTTGTTTCATAAGTCCACTTTTAAACCAATTAATAATTAAAATAGTAACATTACCTCACAGAAATTATGTTATTTACACTTAATCATACCCAAAACTCATTTTATAGGATTATATATTATTTCCTTCATATTACCCTATGATATGTTCCATAGCATCCTCAAAATCCACTATTTAAACATAATCATCAATTGTTTTTCATTTAAATAATTCCTAATGATTTTGCACTTATTTTCAACTTAAATAAAATCATTAATCCTTATTTAATATATTAAGATACTCAACTAAATCATCAAAATTCATATATTAACATATGTTTAAATTTTACTATTATCTTTTATGTTTAGTCTAAAAATTTTTAAATCTTAACTAAACTCATCATCTTATTTATCTATATAATCTCATAACCATCATTTATTATTCCAATTTGTCATATAATACCTTCATCTCTATAATATTTATTTTAACAGATGTTCCTTTTTCCTTAATATTTTCCTTCTGTCAAATAATTACTTAAATACCATCACAAAACATTCATAATTTACCTCAATAAACTCTTTATGCATAATTACCATATTCACAAATCTTTTAAATTCTAAATTATCATTTATCAACACTTATTAGGAAACTTTAAATCCAATTTTCTAATAAAATCAACATTTATATATATATATATATATATATATATATATATGTTTTTGTTTTTTTAACAGATTATACTATCTTCTTATGACTTCTATTAAACTTCCAAAACTTTATTTCTTATACTTATTTTAATTCCATATAAATTCATAGAAGCTTCATAACCATATATCCCTTTTTTTTTCATTCTACTTAATATCTTAATATTATATCTTAAGTTAAATCTCATTAATCTTGCTTATGCCAGTTTGTTTTATTATATGACTTCCAATTTGCTTTAATTCTTAAGCTAATTAATTAATCAAACTTAACAAAAATTATATTTTATATAGCTCTTAACTTAAACATACTTAGAATAAAGATTTTACTTAATAATATCAATATTTACTAATTAAACACTTAGCTTTTATCATTTCATTAACCCGTAACCTCTTCTTTATCATAAACTTCTTAAAAAAAATGTTTTAAACTTACCATCTTCATGTAATTTACCTTCAAATAATTTAGCTAAAAAGAAAAAGGACAATACACACACCCCCACTCAACACTAACACTTTTTTTCATGCCTTTGTACAACTTTAACCCATCTAACCATCAAAATATCAACAAGAACAAACCAAAAACTTCAAAACATTTCGGCCAAAAGTCATACCACTCATAAAGTGCGTAAATTTGGTGGATCTATCAACTACCAAAACTCACCTTTAAGGAACCCAAAGAAAATCAACTAAAAAGATGGTTCCCTCCTTGATCTAGCTCCAAATATGCACCACCACTTACCTTCAACTTGTAAGGTTTGGATTCACACTAACATACACATGCATGTTTGTTTTAAAAGCTAAATCAAACAAGAAATAAAGTTAGAGGTCAATAAAGCTTTGGCTTTTTAAGAAAACAACAAAAGATGGATGGATCCGACTTACCCTTAAGAAAGAACAAGGAACATGCTTCAGTTACTTCTTTTAAAGATATGAAGAAGATGATATTTGGCCAAAATCATATAAAACACCAAGTTCTTACTTGAAACCTATAAAAAATTGCTAAAATAAGAAGAATAAGATGGAATTTTTGAACATTTTCAAGAAAAACACTTCGGCCTCTTTAAGAAACAAGGAAAACAAAGAGGATTTGGCTTGAAATTAAACCAAACATGTAGCTTTCATGTATTTCATAAAGTTAGAAGCAAAAATGAACTAAGAATGGAAGAGGTGTCAGCTTCTTTGAAGGAGAAAAGAAGAAGATAAGAGCAAGGATAAGAAAACTAAAGAAAAGAAAGGAAATGAGTGGAGGAAAAAGATTAGGTTCGGTCATATGGAGATAAGAGGATGAAATGAAAGATTTTTGGTGTATTGGAAAGGGGATGGAGGATGGGATAAGTGATGGGCAAGTAGGGCATCCTTTGATGTCTCAACAAACTCTAATATACAAAATGACAAAATTACCCCCCTTTTACATACCCATACGTATATACATGGGTATTTAGTTTTAAATTCCACCAATCCAAAGCTAAATTTCATATTTATACTCCCCTTAAATACCTAAAAATGTTTTTATTAAATAAAATCCATTCTCCATTCAATAAATTTTCATTTCTCTCTCCTTCCACTATCATCACTCTCTAAACTACTTTTCCAATTCTGTATTCACTTTTACATATTCCAATCCCACTTCTATTAATTATTCTAATGAAAATATAATCTAAATTATTCTATTCTTATTCTTATTTATCTATTTATTATCTTCCATAACACTAATTTTTTTATTTTCTAATTATGACATCATTTTTCATAATTATGACATCATAATGTCATCATAATTAAATTTAATCCTTTTACCTTTTCTAATATTTATATTTTATTATCTAATTATACAAATTCATCCTTACTTCATCATTTTTCATTTTTCCATAAAAATTATAATTAATTCCACTTGCTTACATCATCATTACCTTATTATGACATCATAATAAAATTTTTAATTCAAAATTTTCAAAATTTGCATATATCTAATTTAAGTTAATACAAGCACAATGGTCAAAACCATTCAATCAAATTCAATGTTTATAACATAGAATCATCATTTTAATGCCGTTTAAAGTCTGTTTTAGTGGTTTCGACAAAATTTTCAATTTCCTCTATTAAGCTTTAAACTCAATTCTCATCATATACTTATCAACATAATCATAATTTCATACCATTTTCACAACAATAACATATAGAACACAACATAATCATCAATTTATGAATGCATAATGAACCACTAAATTCAGGATGTGACACTGCAACTACCTAATTTAAGCTTAAATCAATAGAGGTTCAGAAGTCAAAGAAGGGTGAGTCGACCAAGACTCCCAAGGAAACCAAGCTGGTATCCAAATCTCCTAAGCAACAAAAGGGATTGGTGCCAATAAGATGTCCTCTTGGGTTTGCAACATGATCTGAAGTGATAAGATGTTTACTTCTCCTAATCTCAAGAAGAAGTTGGATCCTCCAAAGAAGTTAACTAAGGCCAGACCTACTAAGAATGAAGATGGTTTGAGTAACGCTCCAATCCCGCAACCTATTTCTCAGCCTAAGAATGTCATGATCAAATAGTTTAAGTAGACTTAGGCTAATATTAGTATCTAGGACTTTGTATAATCTTCTCAGCATCATCAATGAGTTGTTGTTAAGGTGCTTTCTAGCATGAGGATTTTCCCATCTACCTTTACCTTCAACATGAAGAGACAATTGGTTAATTGGGCGTTAAAGGCTAGTATGATCACCTATTCATATGTGGATTTATCGATCGAGGGTATCCGTCATAACAAGGCACTCTTTATTAGGGTGTAGATTATGAATTTCACTACTCCTTATGTTATGATGATAGTTTTGGCATCAATGTCTATCCATTAGAGGTGTTGCCCAAGTTTAGGGTTCAATCTACAGACCTCAAGCCATCTAAGACTATTCTAGTGTCTTTTATCTTATTAGTGGGGTGACCATGGTTTCATCCATAAGGAGGTATATCATTCACTTTGCATTAAAAGATCAAGTTTCAACATGATGGGGCGTGGTTATCATTATTGTTGATGATGAGGTTGCTTTAGCCTGTATCATAGAGGATGTCCCTCTCATAATTGGTTTTTAGATCATTGCCATCAGAGAACCTGAGTCAAACTTATACCAACCAAGCCTTACTATGGAGAAGATGATGCATGACATGAACTTTATGCTTAGCAAGGGTCTAAGCTAGTACCAGCAAGGTCCAATTAAGTTAAACATCCCTATAACCATATATGAGGAGAGATATTGTATTAGTTTTAACTCTTACACCTTAGACAAGCTAGAAGAATGTAAGATGGTTGTGTTTATCCAAGGAAAGATACAATATGATCTACCCCTGAGTTGCCTAACTCGAATGATTCCTTTGATCAATAATTCACCATCTTTGATGATGTTTGTGACTTATCAGCTGCTATCAGCCTTGATGGTGACTTCTAGATCTTTGGTGACATTGTTGATCTCACCATTAGTCACCTCAAGCCAAAACTTATTACAGTTGCTACACTAAAGACCAAGCTACAGACTTTGGACATGAGGGATCTACTATTTCATAAAGTCTACAAGAACATTACCACCCTAGTAAATAGTATATTTGATGAACTTTTGTATGAGGATGATGATGTCCCTATTTATGTACTATTTAAAAATGATATGATCCTTTCCAAATATAATGCAATGAAAAATATAGCCCCTAAATCCAAATAGTAGAATATAGTCTATGTACATCATCACCGTCATGTGTTGGATATGTCACTAAGGATAGGTCCATTTAACCTCACTCTCAGGGATAGCCCCCATCCACTCGACCCAACCATCGAATGTCAGTGTCCATGCCTTGTTGAAAGTGTAGCCTCTCCTCATGTGACTACAAAGTACATATCTTCATCTTCCTCCTTTCTTTGATTCTTGATCTTTAATCTTCAAACTCATTGAATCTCTCTTGAATCTCTATAGATTAATGAGAAGGAAATGAAAATTACTAGAAAATAGTTAGCAAAACCCTACGCTAATGGTAAAAGAAAAAAGGAGAATGATTAAAAGAAGAAAGAAAAATGAGGAATGAAATGAAAAATGGTAGATCGATCAAGAATGATGGCTCCCCCCTTAAAACCTAAATAAAATGATGCATTTAAGTATTTGAAAGAAATCTCATATGATACTTTTAATCATAACCCTCCATTTTAGATCCAAAAGCCCTCATTTTACACCCAAAATTCATCCAAAAATGATGTAGAGTGCTTGACTCAAGTTGAGTTGGCTCAACTTGAGTTGAGTTGAGTAAGTTACTGAGATTTTTAATATTTCAAGACCAATTGAAGTCGAGTTGACTCTAACTTGACTCGAGTTAAGTAAAACCATTTTAAAAATGCAAGAATAAGTCTTTCAAACCTATAATAGCATGATCCAATATATTTAAACATAAAATATTATAAGATACGACTATAATTAAGGATTATTATTCATGAAATATAATGATATCATCAAACTAATGTAAAATCCTATAATTAATATAATAAAATATGTAAAATATAAAAAATACTAAAATACTAAATAAACTATGCTAAATACAAAAGTATATGAAAATGCATGAAATATATGAGAAATGAGATAAAAAAAAAGTAGTAAATATATGTTAAAAATCGTAAGAGTGAAGGTTCAAAAGTATACATTTTTACTTATATCATATTTATCTTTAGATAAAATTTGTTTAGAAAAAAATTAAATAATACAATGTAAAATATAAAATAATTAGTAGCTAATAAAATAAATTTTTAGAAAATAATAAAATTTAAAGGAAAGAGTAAAACTACTAGATACTTAATTTTTATAAATTAAAAATAATAATTTATTTCATTTTATATGAAATTAGATAAAAAAAATTAATTTTAAAATTTAAAAATAAATTTATATCGTCTCCTATCCTCTTTTGGCTTAATATACTTATGTATTATATTCCTGCATAGTCTTGCTAGTCCATTGCTATTATATATATATACTAAAAGAGCCCTCTAAAATTATTGTAGCCAAGAGTAATGAATTTCCATTTTTACATATAAAAAATGTGAGTTAAATAGTAAAATTCCTATTTTAACCTTCTTTCAATTTTAATATAAAATTGAATTCAATGGCGAAAATTTCGGCTCTCAAAACAAGTAAGGGACGGATGCCTAATATTATGTTTACATGTATGAATAGTGATTTTAGCAGCCAATTGTTTATTGGTAATTTTGCTCTTTTTTTATCATGAAAATAGAGAAAAGTAAGATAATGGAGGTTTTTCTAGGTTTCTTTACCGATGAAAGCAAGAGAAATAGTAGTGTCGGCTATTGTTGAAAGTTGATTTTCGTTTTCCAATAATTGTTAATGCCACTATCGTTAGAAGTATCACCATTGTTGTCGCAACTGATGCACTTCTCAAAAAACTTTTTTTCAACATGGAAGACAACCTTCACTTCCAGTAATTTTTTATCAATTGTGGTATATCTAAAATTTCATTTCATTTCTCAGTTTATATTTAAATTTAAATCCTATCAATTTACTATACAGGAGTACAGCTGTCCCAAAGTTATTAAAGGAAATCCTAATTTCTCTAATTTCTGAGGACTTCAATCTTTTCGTATAATTTAGGGTTTTGATTTACATTTTAAGTCTATCAATTTATTGTACAAATATACAGCTGTTATGAAATTGTTAAAAGAAATTTCGATCTTTCCAACTTCTTAATGCTTAATATGTCAATATTAATGTTCTTATCTTCTTTTCTTTCTTAGAACATTGTGTGTCCAACATTTTTTCTTTGTTCCCTATGTTTATATCAATTTCAAATAAGTATCATATTTCTTTATTTCATATCATTTAATCCTAAATTCTATTATGTGTTTTATTTTTATTTTTCTTATGAAAGTTGTTTCTTCTATAATTCGCTTGATTGATTTCTCATATTTTATTTAATATCTTTTCTATTATTTCTTTTATTGTATCTGTTGTGTTGGATTGATTCTTTGAGGTATGTAACTTCTTACATCAATTTGTTATTTTTATTTCTGGTTTAAGTTTACTAATTTGTTCTTAATGTTTAATCAGTCTATATTGATATTCTTATGTTCATTTTTTCTTTATATGTTCATTGTGTCTATATCATTTTTATTTGTTCATAGTGTTTCCATCTTTTCCAACAAGTATCATATTTCTCTATTTCATATCATTTTGTTTTGAATTTTGTTATATGTTTTATTTTTATTTTTGTTATCAAGATTATTTTTTCTACAATTTCTTTGATTGGTTTTTGATATTTTGTTTAATATCTTCTTTATAGTTTATTGGATTCTTTGAAGTATGTAGCCTCTTACATCAATTTGTTATTTTTTATTTCCAGTTTAAATTATGAAAATTTTGGATATATAAAACTAAAACACTCAAATGTCATTTTTGGAATTTTCCAATAAAAAACTTCATTATTTGTATCTTGATGTATTTTTATTCTTTTAAAATCTACTATGCAGGTTGTGAGTTGCACTCTTGACAATTTAAAATTTGCTTTGTTTAAAGCAATAGATAAGACATTGTAGGTAAGCTTTGTTATTGCTTTCAATATAAACCTATTTGTTATTTTTATATCTTTTTTATTTGCTTGTTCATATGGTAGTTTGATGTAGTTTGATAATGTTGTTAGGTTATGTTCAATATGGTGTAAAGTTGTAATATTTCTCAAAGTATAAGTAAAATTAAATCTTAAATCAAAATTAAATTATTAGTTGATTACTATGAATTATATAATTAAAGTATTGAATCAAGAAAATAAATTTGTAAGATGCCAAATATTCTTTTTGTCATTTGGAAATAAAATTGTCTATCTATTTGATTTCATTTGGTTTTTTAAATCCTAAAAACTATACAGTTAATACTTTCATATCAAATTTAATAATTACAAAAAAAATTAATCATTTTAAACAAACATGAAAAAGAAATTAAATATAATGAAAAAGGAAAACATATAGAAAATCTTTTTAAAAAATAAATATGGAATAAAAATAATTAAAAACTTGAACATATACATATATATTAAGTTTGGTTTAATAATAATTAATTTTTTGTATAATAAAATTAAAATTAAAATTAAATCATTAAAATTTAAAATTACAAACTTAAATCATTGGCATGTGCGCCTACACATACATATTTATATTTATATTTGTATGTATTTATATATATATATATATATATATATATATATATATTTATTTATTTATTTATATATTAAATCTTAAATCAAAATTAAATCATTAGTTGATCAACTAACAATAATAAATAATATCTGAAATAAACATAACTTATATAAAATAACCAAATATGAGCATCTAAACATATATTTTGCATTAAAAGATTGTTATTCTTATTTATTAAGTATAAATTGATTTTTTTAAGACATGTAAAATTAATACTCTTATCTACTTTTTTCTTTTATATGTAGATAAACATCTTTTAATCTAATTAGACATACTTGTATGTATATATATGTCATGCCTTTCTATGGTGCGACATGCTCCCGTAGAATAACTAATAATCTCCAATACATGGAAACCACTATTTACTCTACCAAGGATACGTAAAAAAAATTTTATATATTATGTTTTTTTATTGATGCGCCATTATAGGTTTTACGAAAATCTTAGTCCCCAATATAAGTTTTACTGCCTGAGAAATTAATTTAAATTGCTTAATCAATTTAATTTGCTCCTTTCCAAGTCCTTGTCCTCGGAGAGACTACTGCTGAATTGGTCCTTTAAGAATCCGCGCTCACCATCATCTGTTAACCTGTGTTCATCAAATGACAAACACTAAGTATAAAACTTAATGGTGCTTAAACACATAATATAGGAAAATATAATCATTTATATCACTTATATGGAACAAGTCATGTAAACCAAATTATCATAGTATCAGCATTGCCATATATTCATTTAGAATGTTACTTCTAAATATTTCCGATATACCTCAATAGTTATTTGATTCTAACACTTTCAGGTTATAGTTCATTTCATTGCATTGCTATGACTAATTTATTTCCATGACATATATACCATATATTATTCCTTGGTTTCATGATTTGTCTAGAATTACCTTTAAGCAATGTAGTCAAATATCAGGTATACTACATCAATTATAGTTACTCAACTATTATCATTTCATTTATGTAAATGTATCTATAATTTGTCTACCATGTGTTATCATGATAATTCATTCATTTATCCATATCACACCTTGTTATTTTGGTGTATTATTAATATTTAGAATGACCAATATACCAGTGATTTGATACTCTAATTTATCATGTCAACAAATATCAATCATCATATGTTTAAGTCTTATATTATCTTTCATCATAATATAATATTAATCTAGACTGCTCAACCATATATTCATAATCAATATCCTTAATTTCATAACATTTCAAGATGTAATAAAATCTTGCAATTATTCTAAAATGTCATTTTTCCACTTTATCTCATATTCTGTTAATTCATGAATTATTAATCCTATAACATTTATCATGTGTGTCCTATCGCTCATGTATATCACATTTAATTATCATAAGTATCAAGTATATCATTATTAATATATTATCATCATGCATTTATAATCTCATCATGTATTATGACATTTATTTTGTAGAATATCTTATCATTACTCAAATAAATATCAATAAAACATATCACCTTATCATTTATTTAAATATCATCATTTTAACACGATATATTATCCTTATGTTTATTTCACTATTTAAGTTGCATAACATGGATATCATCATTATGGTCCACATCAATAAGACATCATTATCATCATCATAATTCATATAAATGCATTAATTATTTGTCATTCTCAACACCATCATGTATATATCATGGTATGTATATCAATAATGATCAATTT
>CANYBF010199133.1:0-14477 GCA_948192965.1 Dalechampia spathulata
AGTTAGTGGTTTGCGACGGAAAATGAAATATCCCTATTTCAAGCTTAAAGCGCATTTCTAATTAACATACTCACTCATTTATACCATTTTCACATCTTTATCATAGAAATTTCATTATAACATTAATTTATACATGCACAGCAACACACATAATGCAGGATGTGACAAGTTGATGCCCCAAACATTAATCTCACACAAACCCACAATTACAAAACCTAACACTTAGGTTGTAGGAATACAACACAAAGAGAGTTTACAATACTAGAATTTCAATACAAGAAGTAAACGTACTTGCTATTAAAGTTTGAAGCTCAAAGGAAGCTTTGCTCTACAAAAATAGCCGTTAGAATTTGAATAGAAAGTGTATATTCTAAAAATAGAACCGTTAGACATTGTTTAAATTGAATCTAGAACATAAATTCAAACATAAGGCAAAAGTTTGGTATGATCGTACCACCCATTGATACGCATGTATAGAAGCAATTTTCCTAACAAGCAAAATTTCCTGTGAGCACTAGTACACCTGTACCACCATTAGTACGCCCGTACAGAAGCAATTTTCCTGACAAACAAAATTTCCTGCGAGCAATGGTACGCCTGTACAAACCTTGGTACACTCGTACCAAACTCAAGGAAACAAAGCCAACTTGGTACAGTCAGCCGTATGCTCGTACCACATAACACAAAGAACTGGTATGCCCATACCAAAACTGGTACGTCCGTACCACATACAGTAAAGTCAATATGACTTGGTACGGTCAACCGTATGGCCGTACAACACAACAAACACAAATGGTATGCCAGTACCACACATAAAAATCTTATTCACAATTGTAAATAACTTAAATTGACTCATACAAAACACACACATCAAAATCCTAGGTCTAATAGTGGATGTTGAGGATGGTAACAATAAATCACATAAGCATGATTTTGCAATACATGATTGAAAGGATTCAACATCGAAAAAAATAAAGCCATGTAAAAAGAGTTTAAATGATATGAGTTAAGTTTCTTTATGTTTTGGTATATTCATGTTTTTTCGTATGTTATATTTTGTATTAGTTGTAAGAATGGTGTTAACATGTATGTATTGGTTGATTTTTGTATATGTACTTGTATCCATACTAATCATGTTGTATAACTAGTGTGTACTTAATGTATATTGAGGTATATATACAGAATATTGTAGGTATATCAAGTAAATATCAACTTTTACATATACCTTTCACGTATACGTCAACAACAAGAGTATCTTCAACTGCATTAGTCAATATTCTGTACAAATATGGATGAGTACTTGCTTACTTATTTTGTACATGCATATGATATTTTAAATCATAATATGTTCTTGATTACTTATTTTACACATGCACATCAAATTTCTAATCATAATATATACTCATTATTAGCTACGGTATAAAGCATTTTACAAAAGGACCATGAAGGTGGTTGGATGATTTAATTCATAATCTTGTAATTTTTTTAATTTTACTACTCGATTTGTTTGGATAGATATTACCAACTACCATAAATTACTTTATTATCTTCTCAATTCTTCTTTTTGATCATTAAGAATAACATTGAGATAAAACAAATCCATGGTTTAATATTGACCAATGTTCAATTATATGAATTAGAATGTTATAGTGTTTGTTATCTAATAAATAATGTTTTGTAGGATATATCTTCAAAGCATTCTCCTAAAAGTGATAACATTTGTGAAGGCTCAGGGAGTCCATGAAATAGAAAGCTAAAATATTGTTTAATAGTAAGCACTAGCTTTATGATTTATGTTGTTGAGGAGAGATTAACATTATTAGATAGTGGTACCATTCTAATATCTTTATTACATTTACACTTTACAGCTTTCATTAGTGGTTTAAGATAACATCTAATAATGTTTTATGTTCATTTTTTTTAAAAGAAAGTCATAAACAATATACAAATAAGATTGGCATAGTAACTTATATGATACAATATACATAAAAAAAAAAGAGAAAGGCAATGAAATAGAAAAATAAATAAATAAAATTATAGGAGAGAGATATTTATGTTAGAAAGATCTATAAAAGCAATTCTAGTGGCAATGATAAGGAATAAGAGGAGTTATCCCAAACTAAGATCGACCATTGTTTCCTTACCATAAAAGTTCTTTAAATCCATCATCACCTTTCTTCTACTCTTATTTGACTACATATTGACATATGTAATAAAAAAATAATTCAACAAGAGCAATTGATAACAAACCCAGTCAAGAATACGCAAAACACCAACAACCTATTTGAAATACAACAATTTTCAGTTGAAGTAAGAACAAATAGATAACCACTTGCTTAGTTCTTGATGATAGTATTGGCAAGGCAAGTGAAATAAGATTAGTGGTAGGTAAATCATAATTTGCAATAGTAAATAATTAATGATGCTATAAAAAGTCAAAGAAAAATCAAATAGAATGTGTCCTAATGCCTTTATTTGGTTTTTTGGTTAGTATATATTATATGCAATAAACTCTATTTATACCTAAGACAAGTGTAGTTGTAGTATGTGTTCTCTTGGTAAACCTTCAGTATTAACTTATATACATGGATATACATTAAGATATAAAAGGTATACATATTTACCAAGAGGTATATACATTACCTTATATAAATGGATATACATTAAGTATATAAAAGGTATATATTATATGTAATAAACTTTATTTATACTTAAGACAATTGTAGTTGAAGTGTGTGTCCTCTTGGTAAACATTCAACATACACTTACATACATGGATATACATTAAGTATAAAAAAGGTACCCACCATATGTACATGTTATAAATTAAAACTTGCAATTACTCGTGATAAAATTATTGAAATCATGTAAATATAATAATGGAAAAATTTTAATATTGAATTAAATCAATAATATATATTGTTTAAAATTTTAATTACATTAAGAAATTTAATAAATTAACATTTGAAAAAAAAAATAATTCTATTGATTTGTTATTGTGTTTATTTATTTATTTATTTTATTGAGTTTTCTATTTGATGTTACTTATTTTGATGTTACCGATTTTGCTAAATATGATTGAATTTTAGATTAGTTGAAAGGACATATTGAAGGATCATAGACATCATGCTCATAAAGATGGTATTGATGTTTTTCAAATTTCCTTTATGTTAGGTCTTCCTTTCTAAGAAGATAAGTAAGTCTTTGTTTATAATAAATGATTTCATTATGTCATTTTTTTTTGCAACCAATTAATAACTTTTATTTTTCCTTTGATAGTGATTACAAAATTTTTGTGGCATCATTTGTTGAGTATTTTATTCACCAAAAGCAGATACCAATGAAGAATTTCAATGTTGATGTAAATCGTAGTCACTTATGTGTTCTGCTCTATAATTATGGAACAATGAAACAAATGGAGGATATAAAATCAGATTTAGATTCATTAGTTAATATGTTTAAGATATGTTATGCTTTTATTTTATTTCAGTAAATGAATTCTTTTATCTTATGATAATAGAATTACATACGTATGTTTTAATACATATTTTTGATTTGTCAATTTCATCCGATGAAAATAACTTATTAGCATGTTTCAATTTCATTTCTTTTTGGCTCTTGAATGTATACACATGATATACTCACATAAAGATAAAATACTAACCAATAATGTATACTTTACATTCCCATATCTCTTAAAACATACATGTTTTAATTACAAGTTTAATTTCTTATTACGTTCATTTTGTCCAATTTTAGTTTCTTATAAAACAATAACAATATTTAATTGGGTATTATAAATTCAAACAAACATTGGATGTATATATTATTTTTTACATGTATACTGAAATGTTTTACTTATATTGGATTTATATATAATACATAGATCAAATGCATATAAAGAAGATATTTCAAAATTTATGTCAAATGTTTTATCATAATGTTCATTTTTTCATAATCTAGCATGTTTCAATATCGCCTGTTCATGCTTCTACGATGTATACATATAGTATACTCAAAATACTAATCATTGAATTATACTTTACTTTCTCATATCTTTCAAATAATACATGTTTTAATTACTACATTCATATTTTTACTATGTATATTATCATAATTGCATAAAATATAAAATGAAAACATATTAAAAAAATAAAATGATATGTTATGATTACAAGACATAAAGAGTTTATTATACTTATTATTCATCATAATGTTGAACCAGTTTTATTGTTTGGTAAATCAATCAGTTTTATTATTTGGTAAATCAATCATAAATTTTTTAAATACGAAAAGAAATGTTCAACTAGTCTCATATTATAGTATGATGGGAAAGTTAAAATATAAATCTAAAATACAAATTCTATTCATGTAATTTAATATGTTGACGTTGCATTTTTGCCTCCTACATGTGCATGCTTAGTTGCCCTTTTTGGATACGTGCTGCAACTTGTTTCCTTATTAGGATGACTTGATATAGGTTTTCATTTTCAAGATTAAGTTTCATATATTAACTTTTTATCCTTACGGTATGCCCACCATTTGGCCTGTATAAGATATCACCCTTAGTAGACCTCCAACTAGCATAGTTAGAGGAAAGGGACTTTATCTTACATTGCCAACTTAGGGTTGACACACCTCCTAAAGCTCTTATAAATACCCTTTGGGTATTAGCCTTAAAGGAAACAACATCCTAGCATAGAATAACATTTTAATTCTAAGGCATAAACTCTTTTGGAATTAAATAACACTTAATTAAACAATTAATTGAGATTAGTGACAAATTTGATTCATTAAAATCCTAAGCTTTTAGGGATTTAGAGGAAGGACTTCTAGCCCTAGTAAGTCATTTGTTTCTTCGACTTTTATTGATTTAATTTTACTTTATGTTCAATTAAATGCCATTTTAATTGATTTTTATGTTTATTGCTATCACAAACCTTAATTAGATGTTGAATCAAATTTTAAGTAATATTGCAAAGGATCTTAGAATCTTCCAATTATGGTATGATTTATTTTCACCATAAAAAGATTCTTATTATATTTAGTTTTATTATCATATTTAGCTTTGTTTCCATATTTGTCATTCTTTCCATATTTCACATTATTTCCATATTTGGCATTCTTTCCATATTTATCATAATTTCCATATTTGACATTTTCTATATTTGACATTATTTCCATATTTAGCACTTTTCATAATTGTACTTGCGATTATTTTCATAATTGTACATACAATTATTTCCATATTTGGCACTTTCCATATTTGACATACTTTCCATATTTAGCACTTTCCATGTTTGACATACTTTCTATATTTGAAACTTTCCATATCCATGCATTATGAGTCATACTACCTGAGGATGGATTCCCGAAGTGGAGATGTTGCTACACATCTCGAATTTATGTAATCCCAAAGACCCCTATGTAATATAATAACATTATTTTATTATGTTTTTCCTTGAGTTGTATTATTTTAATCTCCCCATGTATCCCCGATCTGTTCTATCCCTTTCATCGGCCATTACTTAAGTTTATTTTATGTGAATGATTTTATTTTACTATTATATTTGCCATAATATATGTCATGTCATATGCTACCTCATACATAACTATCCTATGTCATATGCCACTATGCCATATCACTTATCATGTCATATGCCATTATGTCATGTCATTATGCCATGCCATGTCATATATCACATCATATGTCATGTCAAATGTCATATCATACATGCATCATTATGCCATATCATACATATGTCATGTCGTTATACTATGTCATCACTTCACATGTCATGCATATATCATCACTTCACATATCATGCATATATCATCACTTCACATGTCATGCATATGTCATGTCATCCAAATGCTATACTTATGTCATATAGCCTTATATGTCATGCTACTTTGCTATGTTATGTTATGCTTATTGCTATGGCATACTGCATTGTGTGCTTACATTATGTTATTGCTTGCTTGCTTGCCTAAGGCAATTAACTCCAACTATAATTGGTAAAATCGATCTTGGAAACTCATAGAAAATAGATCTTCACCACCCAAACCCATCTCTGAAGGGTTTAATTTAGCACTCATGCTATGGGTAGGTTGAACCAAATTCGGAACCATCTGGTGGTGATTCCCTTACGACTCTTTTGAGTCCATATCATTCCTCAAAGTTGCCCCTTGAGAAGATCGTGCTTTCGTTTCAAGGGGATCCCCAATCCTTGTGTCGCAAGCCTCACTTTAAGTCATGGCGAAAGCCCTGTCCATATAATATTTTCTTTACTAATGCACTAATTATATACAATATATAATCTTTTTTCTAAAATTTTACTAAACCATAATGACACTTTAAATTTTAAAAACTCAATATTTCTGAATTTCATTAAATTAAATATATCTAGGTTTATCAACAAAATGTAGATAAACACTATAAAAATGAAATATGTTTAACATCTCTTGGGTAGACTTCTACATGTCTTTCTATTATACTCGTGCTCTCCATACAAGCCATATTTCACTTTATTTGTTATCTTTCATGATTCCGATATTCTTCTTTTTCTGATCATCTTGCTCGTACTCTTCCTAGAGGAGGTAATACCATTTGATCTTTAACACTACTAGGTATTGTTCATGCATTGGCACTTGGAATTAGGTAGACAACACTTGAATAAGTTGCAACATAAGTGTCTTTATTGTAGTTATTTGAATAATATTCATAAGGATCTAAATTACGATCATTTAACACTGCTAAACAATGAGCACATGGTATCTTATCCATTTGAAACTGATTGTAAGAGCATACTTTATCCTTCAAATTCACTATGAATGTTATCTCTTTGTCATTCACTATAAACAAATCACTATTTAATGGTCTAACCTAAAAAAAATTAAAGTTTCATAATATGTAAAGATTACTATTTTACCATTTACATATAATATTACAAATACATATACATGTTATTAATAAAATTACATATATTATATGCAATCAACATTATATATAGTTTGTAAATTTTTGTTTAGCCTTTATAAAGTAAATAGGAAATATAGGAAAAATACCATACCCAACATACATTATAATCATGAATATACATACATTTATCATTAGAAAAAGATCATGAAATTGTAAAACAATTTTCAGTCTCGTCAAAATATACTCAATGTATACCTTTCAGTATCAAATTTTATATAAATCTTATTCTTCAATCCAATATCAACATCAATATAGAATTTAAATGGTAAAACAGTTATAATTTCTTACATATTTCACTTTACTATCTAAACTTTGAAATAACACTTAAAAGGAAATATATCACACTTAATTAACATTGATTAATTCATATATAAACCATTTATTTTCTTTCCAAATCAACATTAATATGCTCATTAATGGTTGATTTCAAAATAGAATTTATGCATATCTTTCTACATATTGTCTACATTTACAACATTTTTTATAAGCATGAGATTTTTGAAATATTTTTTCAAAAAGTGGCTAGATTTGAACAAATCCTTTAAATAATTTTATAGAATTCTAACATTGTATTTGCATCTAATTGAAAAATGCAACTCAACTCATATAATTAGATAATTTTTTAGACCCATTAGATCAACATATCTCATAGGTCAGGTGTTGGGTTAAAGAAATATGTTGCATTATGGGAGCATAGTTAAGGAACATGAGCATGGTTGTGTAGGTCGTGTTTTTAGATGAATGTGCATGGTTGGAACACTCATGCATTTCACATGCTTGTATTTTTTTCAATAACAAATAATAATTTTAGCACTAACCATTTATGATGTTTTAATGCAAACAATATTTTTAACATGTTTGATAAGAATCACTTTAACAAGTGATACTTCAAAAATATGGTGTTTTTAAGGAAAGAGATAGTTGGGTCTCAAAATCATGATATTGTACCTAAAACAATGAAGCAAGAACACATTATTCCAGCCATTATGGAGCAAATGTCCCTGAATGTACATTTTAAAAACCAATATTAGAACTCGATAAGTTTCATTGTTGAAGACAACAAACAAAGAAACAATATCTAGTAAACCATCATAGAATGTTTGAAAAGAGGGATTGACTTTAATGGTCATCTTCTTATGAAAATTCATTTAGGATGCCCTAAAAAGAGCATAATTAGATATGAAGGATTATAAAAAGAAGTTCAACCATTAGAATCATCAAAAATTTATATTTGAACTTAAATAGGGTGGTGGACCAATTGGATCATGCCTTAGTTTCTCAAGTCTTGAGTTGTAATATTTCTATTCGTAATGTCAATTTACCTACTCCTTAAAGGTAAGGGTTCAAAGGAATAGAGGGCAAACTCATTTGATTATACAAAATCCTAATGAAGTTGGGGAACCTTCAAGTTCTCAAGTTCAGATGAATGAAAGGTATGTTCTTTTTCACAAGAATGAATTTTCAATAAAAATATCAATCTTTTAAATACTCTTTTAGTTTCAATTAGAACATACTTTCTTAATTAAATTATAATGGTTTGGGCAATCAAATCATTTTTAAGAAATTCTCATTCCACATTCATTAAAAACATCAATCTCATTATTCATTTAGAGAACCCATAGTATCCTTAAATTGAAAGCATAACAATCAACTTAATGATTTAAATGATATTTTTCATACCCTGCATTGCTTCGAAGGGATAAATTGATGAATTGATGTAAAAGGAGTAATGTCTAATTCATAAAGCAAGGAATCACCTCTTATCATGATATTCAAAGATTTTTATTTATTTTATTCATATAATCAACACTTTATCAATAATGTGGGTAAAAATAATATTTGTATCTTCATGTAAATCAATTTTTATAATAAGTTTATGACTTTTACTCAAAAGTATAGAAGTTGTGTTAGAAATTAAATTAAATATTCTTTCATATATCAAATTCAACTCATTTAATAATTTCCAATTAAAACTCAAAATTTCATACTTGTTAATTAAATACTCATTGCAAATGTTATTTAAAATCCATATTTCAAATAGAAGTTCATTTCATAATACAATTACATACCAATGCTTCAAAATCTAGTAAAAATTCACATTTTCAACTCCAATCATGACATTCATTAAGATTTCATAAAATTCATTTGAACATATTCTATGTCATATTTTCATTTTCATATAAAAATCATAATTAAGAATCTCTTTCCAAATCTCATTTTAAAAAGTCAATAAACATTTTAAGCATTATCTCCAAACAAATAATGTTTTGTCAAAATAACTTACGTAAAAATTTTAATTGGCAATTAACATATTTAATACTAAAAAATCATATGGAGTTTTATATTTATATATACCTCTTAAGCTTTCCAATAATCTACTTTCAATAACCACACTTTCTCTCTTTTAAATCACTATTCATGTCATTCTTCTCTTTGATTAATATATATATATATATATGTATGTATGTATGTACGTATGTAACCCTACAAATTTAAAAATAAGATTTTAGTGTAAAATTTTACTTTTTAAAATCTTTTTTATCCATGAAGAAAAAGCTTTGAATTTTTATACTATATTTGAAATGGAGAAAAAAAAGAGAGGAAAGAAAATTTGGAAGGAAAATTGGAAAGTAAAATAACTTTACCTTATTTGAGAAAAATATAAAAATGAGAGAGAGAAAGGAAAATAGACTTATTTTCCATCTTAAAGATTCATCCTAAATCACGAGAAAAATAAAAAGTAATTGGAGGTATTTTACTATTCATGAAAAATTTACAAAATTAACCTTTATGCAATTTTAACCTAAGGTTTTCTAACACCATTTGTTTTTACCATCCTCGAGCTCTTCCAAAATCTTACCTATAATTTTTTAATCTTTTTATTTATTAAATTTCAATTTTATTTCCATATTAATTTAATGATTTGATAATTTAAGTTTTATAAGATTAAACATATATTATCAAGCTTAAAAAATATAAATTATTATTATTTTATTTTTTAAAATAAATAATTATAAATAAAATAATGATATATCCTAAAAATTAATAATCCTTATAAATTCAATAAATTAAGAAATTAATAAGAAACTTAATTGACAATTTTTTTTGCTTTACTTTCTATTTGTCAATTGTAATGATAAATTTGTCATTTCATATAAAATATTTTTATTTTAATTTCTTATTCACTTCTATTCTTATTTTTTTCATTCCTCTCGAACATAAAGAGATAAAATAGAGGAAGTAAAATTATTTTTCTTCCTTCCATCTCTAATTTTCCAAACAAAAGCCTTAAGCATTGAGTTTCTTGAATCTTATTTTTAAATGACTAAATTATGATCTTAGTTGCTATTTGATGTAACAATAATGTTTAGTTAATGAATTTTTGATGGATTGATATTAGAATTTAAGATGAGTAAAGAGGATCACTTTAATCCCTATGTTAGTAATTCTAAGATTTTAAACCCTCCAACTAGTCAATTTGTCACTTAAATTATATTTTCTTAAAATTTTACATTTATTTTTCATAAGTCAAGTGCAATCTCATAAATTTTGTACAATTAGAGTTTCAATACATGAATTGCATATTATCATGAATTATTTTATATATATTTATACTATTTTTTATAATTTTTAAAATATTTTTTATAATTTTAATAAAATATTATATATCATTTAAAATTTTATTATAATTTTAATTTTAATCCTAGTAAATTTGGTGTATGAGTTGATCTTATTAAATATACATGTGAATTCAACAAGTTTTAAATTTATAATCCTTATTATATAATTACACCACCGTAAAAATACGGATCGCAACTGCAGTATAAGGGTATCATTCACTAGAACCAAAGGTAGTCAAGTACTAATTATCAATTTCATCAATTATTTAGGCCACTCAACATCTAACTATAAGATAAAGTTTATTTGATTAACTAAATCATTAACCAATTAGTATAATATACATACTTTACAATTAATTATAGGGATGAATGAATATGAACACAAACAAGATCTTTAATTAACAATTCAATTACCTGTTGAAAAATCAAAAGTCCAGAAAATAAGAAGGGAGGCAATAGCTATAAAGTGGGAAAGAAGAATCCCACATCGGGAGTTTGAAAAGAAAAAGAAGGGTTTACAAGTTAATAGCTAACCAAACTAAAATGCTAAATGGCATTTTGGTGATGGAGGCTTCATTACCTTTAGCCCGACCAACATGTGCAATTGTAGTCCATTTTTCAATCCAACTCCTAAAAAATGCATCTAAACTAGGGCCCGTCTTTGCTCCAATAGTGGTATCAGACTCGTTGGGCTTCTTTGTGCAAAGTCAACGATCTAGTCTAAGATGCAGAAGTTGGGTTATCTCACTTTGAGCTAAACCTAAATACACATTAGACTTCACTCTATGGCCCAACAACAAACAAAGATTAGGTTGGCAACCAAATAGAACAGATTCAGAAATCAGTCCAAGCTTAGAAGAAAGAGGCCTCTGAGACTGATGAAAGAACAAAATAGCACAAGCCCAGAAAAAATAGACATGAAGGCCTCTAAGACTTTAAATGGGCCCAGATGATGAATATGATGAAACAAGTTTTAATGAGCCTCATAAGCTTGACCCAGTTAAACTTGAGGGGGAGTGTTAAAGAAAGAAAAAAAGGAAAGAAGAAGCAGTAACCCATGAAGGAAGAAGTGGCAAGAAGCAGCAATAAAAATATCCTACATCGAGAAAAAGAGAGAAAAGTGAGTTGCTTATAAACTAAAAAGCTATCCAACTAAAATGGCTTATGCATTTTGGTAAAAGAAGGCCACAATCTAATAGGCCCAGCCTACACGTATGCAAAGCTACAGTCCATTTTCAGTCTAGCACTCCAATCTGATTACATCATGGAGTAGGGCCCATTTTGCTTTAATAGTGGTATCAGAGCTCGATGGGTTTCTTAGCCTTAATCATTGATCCGGTCCAAGATGCAAAAAGAAATTGGACTGTCTCAACTGAGCCAGATCCAAGTGCGTAAATCTATAAATCCTGCTGCCTATAAAGAAGGCTGGCTAACCAGAATAGACTAGACCCAAAGAAACCAGTCCAAGCCTAAAAGAAGAGGCCTTTAAGATAGAAGAAGAGAAAAGGAGTATAAACCCAACAGTAGGCCTTTGAGACTCCAGCCCAGGATGATATGATGATGAGATGTAGGTCTAAATAGGCTTCAACAAGCTTGAGCCCATTAGACTTGAGTGGGAGTGTTAGAAAATCAAAAGCCCAGAAAACAAGAAGGGAAAAGAAAGGAAGGCAGCATCTAAAAAGTGGGAAAGAAGAATCCTACATCGAGAGTTTGAAAAGAAAAAGAAGGGTTTATAAGTTAATAGTTAACCAAACTAAAATACCAAATGACATTTTGGTGATGCAGACTTCATTACCTTTGGCCCAACCTATGGGTGCAGTTGCAATCCATTTTCCAATCTAGCTCCTCAAAAATGCATCAAGACCAAGGCCCGTCTTCGCTCCAATAGTGGTATCAAAGCTCGATAGGTTTCTTAGCCCAAATCATCGATCTGGTCCAAGATGAAAAAAAATTAGACTATCTCAACTAAGCCAGATCCAAGTGTACAAGTCTATAAATTCTATGGCCCATGAAGAAGGCTGGCCATCTAGAATGGACCAAACCCGAAGAAACCTGTCACGGCTTTCTGTGGTGCGACATGCTCCCGTAGAATAATTAATGATCTCCAATACGTGAAAACCATTAATTACCTTACAAGGGATGCGTAAAAATTTTTTTATATATTATGCGTCGTTCTAAGTTTTGCGGTAGCACTAATCCCCAAATAAAATTTTACATTTACTCCCTTTAATATTTAATTGCTTAATTAAATTAATTAGAAACTTTAATCTATTCCAAGTCCTTGCCTTCAAAGAGCCTCATGCTAAATTGGTGCTCTGAGAACTCGTGTTTGCCATCCAACTGTCAAACTATGTCCATCAAATGATGAACACTGAGTATAAAACTCAACGGTGCTTAACACATAACATATACAATATGATCATTCATATTACATCCATGAATAAGTCATTTAAACCAGAACATTTACTTATTGACATTATCATGTAATCATTTTAAATATTATTTCTAATCATCCTTTATGTATATCATCATTTACTTTACGCTTTAACATATTCAGTTCATAGTTCATTTATATCAAAACTTTGTTTAGTTTATGTCCTTGATATATATATATATATAATTCCTCTTGCATTTTCACATATGAATGCATCATTGAGGCATCATCATTATCATAATTCATGATTTATGTCATATCTGTATATTTCCCATAGGAAATTATATCGTAATACCCCAATACTTTTCCTTTTATCATTATCCTTTCGTATTCTTTTATTTTCTTTTTCCCCTTATTTCTCCATGTCATGACATTCATGAATTTATCCACTTATGTTTCAATGAAATGAAATGAATGTTTTATGCCATGATGACAAAAATAAACATGTGCAAACACCGTGATATTTTATCATATCTCATCCATTTCATCCATCAAATACTTCATATAACATGATTTCCATATACCCTTCATTAATAAAACATTTCTTCTACATAGCATACATCCCAGACAACACCCATTGCATTTAACATTTATATCACACATACTTTGATAATCATTTAATGAAAATCACATTTTAATGCAAGTATTGTGATCTTATTTATTTACTTAAAATAATATGTCACGACCTTCGAATGTGTAACATGCTCTTGTAGAATGATTATTAACTTCCTAACCCGAGAAAGTCAATAATTATCCTACAAGGGATTCCATACATTCTGTAAAATTTATATATATATATATATATATATATATATATATATATATATATATATATATATACACACACACACACACACACACATAATACTAGCATGTAACTCATATTTATTCAAACCATTTATTATCTTAGATTTTAATATCATAATTATATCATCAAAGTCATAAGATATACACATTAATAGTTTACACAACTTCAGTTTTGTCAAACTTAATATATTTACTGCCAGGGTCCTTTATTTAAGTAGTTGCACAATTCTTTATAAAAATAGAAGTCTGAATAATATTTAAATCATTTACCAACAAATTGTTGATATGTCCAGCTGCTGCTACTAACATTCTGATTCAGTGACTTTGCTTGGTCTTGCATTTACCAATTGATAAACGCTGAGTATAAACTCAGTGATGCTAGTTATAACATGTAAAACTTAAGACATTTATATTTTATGAAATGTTGATGCCAAGAAAACATTATGACATACATATAAAATAACATGTATATTGCATTAGCATATTATGTTATATAGATATGAAACATTTGCATGACATTCTTAAAATATGATGAATTTCCCAAACATAGAAATATTTTAATGCATAAAGTTTATCTTTTAATTATATCATCAATTCACATGGTATGTCATGAATTATGAATAGTGCATATATA
>CANYBF010199193.1:0-17252 GCA_948192965.1 Dalechampia spathulata
TCGATCGAGTATGAAGATACCCTCATCCTCCAAAACATATCCTAAGGCCAAAAAACATATGCACACGCACCAAAAGCATATGCACACGTCCAAAGGGTACCCTAGAATGGCCGAAGTTGGCCCAGAATGGCCTAGAAAGCCTTAAATCAACTTGGATTGGCCTGAAGTTAACCCAAACTGACCCAGAGGCATTCCTAAACCGATTCGGATCAAGCCGGTCCAAAATTAGGGTGCGACAGCTACCTTGAGGAATGAGATGGACTTAAAAGATTCATAGGATGGAGTCACCACCTGATGGTTCTAGAATTGGTTCAACCTATACATTAGCATGAGTTCTAAGTCAAGCCCTTCAGAGATGGGCTCTGGTGGTAAGATATATTCACTTAGAGTTTCAAGTTTTCTTTCACCATTTTAGTCAAGTGAATTACCTTAGGCAAGTGAGCATTCATTAACATGAAATAAGCATACAATGAGATATAGCATAGCAATAATCATGGTAGATATAGCATGGAATCATGATATGGCAATCATGACATGAAACATATCATATGCATGACATGTGAAATACCATGTCACGGGCATGACATTTGAGATGACATGACATGTGAGGATGGCATGGCATAAGCATGACATATGACATGACATGGCATAGGCATGACATGTGAAATAACATGGTATAAGCATGATATGTGAAATGACATGGCATAGGCATGACATGTGAGATAACATGGCATAGGCATGATATATGAGATGACATGGCATAGGCATGACATGTGAGATGACATGGCATAAGCATCACATATAAGATGATATGGCATAGGCATGACATGGTATAGGCATGACAAGTAAGCTGATATAGCATAAGCATGGCATGGCATAGGTATGACATATGAGATGACATGGCATAGGCATAACATATGAGATGACATAACATAGGCATGAAATGGTGAGATGACATGGTATAACATACATCATATAGCAATGATAAAACAAGTATATCAGCATGAATGAAAATAAAAATGGTTGATGAAAGGGATCAAAGAAAACAGGGGATACATGAGGGATTTAGGGTTAAATCATACAAAAATAGGAGAATAAAGCTATTATATTACAAAGAATGTTCATCGATACATAAATCCAAGACATTAAGCAATGTCTCTACCACTCAAGAAAAAAAAGTTAACCTTGGATAGCACAAGCTGAAAATGCATGAGTGAAAATGCAAAAATAGACAAGCAAAATCCTTAGTAGCAGACAAAATTTAGGACCTGATTGACTAATTCAATGCTACATGAAAGCATGAATTAAGAGCCAAAGTCTAATAAATGGAATGGTAATAATCATGAAAAAATGAATAAACACGAGTCGGATCATGAAAAGTTAAGCAAAAATAATCAATTTTAGGCAAAATTGATCAATATAAAAATTAGACTTTCTAAGATCATATGAAACATCACTTAGAAATAAATCAATTTCCAATCAAGCTAAGAAAATATCAAGTGACATGATTAAACACAATTAAAATGGCATTAATTGAGTAATTAAATGAAATGAGATTATTTAATGGTAAAATCATAATCAAATGATTAAGGACAATGAATGGGAGTCACTAACATCACTAAACATTAGTAAGAGATAGCAAACTCAACCAATCAAAGCCAATCATGTCATAAACATCAAAAATCAACAAATTAAATGTGTATTTAACTTGAAATTTTGATTTTAAAGCTAAAACCAATGAAATTTGAATGTTATATGACAAACTCAAATTATTTAGACTACTGTGAAGTCATAAATGCTTCTAAGGACTTCAAAGAATGAAGCAAACAAGTGAAAAATGAATGAGAATATAATTTTTTGGTAAAAATAGAATGTGACATAAGTAGCACATTACTTAATATGTATCACATGTAAGCTATGTGTGACACACATCATGTGATGTACGCAGCATGTAGCATGCCAATTTTAATGGAAAACTTGTTTTTAAGCAAAAATATAGAATAAAACCCAAATCATAGTATATTAAACAAACATAGCAGATCATTTAGGGCATGAACCATCAAAAGCATCCATAAAACTCAAGTGATTAAAGCCAATAATCTAAAATCAAATCAAAACTCAAAACTCATTAAAATCAAGAGGAGATAGGGATGAGAATAGGTATTTAACTCACCAAAGCAAATGAAGCTTCTATAATCTTGATTTCCAAATGTGATTAATCATCTAATTAAGGTTAATTAATCTTTAATCCTAGATTAATGACTTAATTAAATGTTTAATTAAGTGAGTTTAGATTTTAGCAGAGCTTCGATACAATTAATCAATTTTCAAACCCTTTTCCATAAATACAAGGCTTATATTTATGGGTGTGGGCAAGGGAAATTAGAAAATCACATTAGCAATATGGGATTTTTGAAAATTACAAGCTATGTGTGAAGCACATAATGCTATATGCACAGCATATAATAGCATATGCCACACATGTAGCATATTTAACGTATATGTGCCACCCATTGTAAGCAGATTGGGATGCACCATAGATCAAAGGAGCATCATTTAGGACCCTAAGACATGGTGCCATATAGAGCATATTATATTTTCTCAGGAAAAGGTTGCCCACTAAACGTATATTTTCATGACATGCGCAACATATAGCACTATGTCCTTCGTACATCAGAAAATCCATACTATGCACTTTGCCTTCCATAAGCAAAATGTAACATGCTCTGCATGTCCAGAACACTTAGGGGAAGCCCAAAGGCATGTATGTAAACTGGGGTCCACATCGAGGACCTATACTAAGTCAAATCAATGAAAACCCAAAACTACAGTGCATTGGGAAAAAGTCAAGGTTAATTTTTAGATTGACCAATTTGATGCCATGTAAAAGCATGAATCAAAGGTTAAATTTTGATCATGAAAATCATGTGAAAACAATCAATTTTAGGCAAAATTGATCAATAGCATAATCGGTCGATTCTAAGATCATATGAAACATCACTTAGAAATAAATCAACATTTAATTAGGCTAATCATGTCAAGTGACAAGAAAGTCACAATTAAAATAGCATTAATTGAGAAATAAAGCAAAATATGATGATTTAATAATAAAATCAGCAAATTGATCATAGGCAATTAGATTTGAAGACTCTTCCATCATTCAAATGTCAATTAGAGATAGCAAAACACAACCAATCAAAACCAATCATATCAATCATTGCAAATAAACAAATTAAATAAGCATTTAACTTGTAAAATTAATTTTGAAGCCAAAATTAATGAAATGTAATCAATTTATGATGAATTCAGACTATTAGAGCTACTGTGAAGCCACTAATACTATTAAAAACTTTAGGAAATGAGAGAAATCAAACAAAATCAAGTGAAAACAAATGAAAAACATGATTTTCCAAAAACTGGGCATCTATATGCATAGCATGTAAATGGATGTGCACTATATATAAGCTATGTATGGGTACATAGCATGTCATGTGTAGTATGTAATGAGCAAAAATCAAGGGAGAACATATTTTTAGGCAAAAACACTAAATCAATCATAAATCTCAGTAAATTTACAACTACTATAAATCATTTAAGTGATGAATAAGCATTAGTTGCTACTGTAGCATGCATGATTAAGCAAATCATCAAAACAAAGCCAAAAATCCAAAAACCCACAAGAAATCAAGATCAAGTGAAGAAAAGAATAAGCATTCTTAACTCACCTAGTGCTTAGCTTCTGACACCTTGATTCCTAAAAAGATTAGGGATTTAAGTAGGATTAATTAGTCTCTAGTCCTATATTAATTACTTAATTAAGGGCTTAATTAAGTGTAGTAAAATTTCAGCAAAGTTTAGGTAAGTTTTGTTAATTTTGGACCTTTTTCCATAAATATAAGGCTTATATTTATAGGTAAAGGTCATGGGATTAGGGAAAATACATTAGAAATATAGGATTTTAGAAATTTATGAGCCATGTGCGCAACATATAACCCACAAAAAGGCTATGTGCATGGCATGTAGTAATAGATGCCCAACATGATGCATTTTTTACCTATGTACGTCAGCTAATGTGAATGCATTAGGATATGTGCCATAGGTCAAACAAGCATCATTTGGGGTATAAATTCATAGTATTATATGGAACATATTAGATTTGCTCAAGAAAATACTGCCCATTATGTGTATATTTTCAAAACATGCACAACATATAGCACTATGTGCTCCACCTTCCACAAGCAAAATGTAATATCCTCCATATATCCAGAACACTTAGGGGAGGCTCAAAGGCATGTGTGCAAATCAGGATTGACATATGGGATTCATACCAAGCCAAAATAAAGAAAAACCAAAGTTGTAATATGCGGGTGAAAAGTCAGGGTTAATAATTTGCCCTCTGATTAGGATCACTTTGAGGTGATATAGGAAAAAGCCATCAAAATGAGACCTAATCACTATATGAATTTTCACCAAAAGCAACAAAAAATACCTGATCGATGCTCGTATCGAGGCTTAATGCTCATGTTGAGGCTTACTGGATGCTCGCGTTGAGGCTTATTGAATGCTCATAGTGAGGCATACAAAATGCCCATAATGAGGCTTGCAAAATTCTTATGCTAAGGCTTGCAGAATGCTCATGCTTAGGCTTACAGAATGCTTATGCTAAGGCTTGCAACTCCATAAGGGAAAATTAAGATCCCCTAAGGTTATAAAAGTGATCCACTAGGGGAAAATTAATCAAGATGCTCATGTCAAGGCTTGTAACTCCACTAAGGAATTCTCATTGAGAGTCTGGTGCTCAGGTAAGATGATCGATGTTGATCATAGAATGCTCATGTTAAGGCTTACAACCTAATTAGGGAATAAAATTTAACTCATTTAGAGCTTGGTGCTCGAGTAAAGTAATTAATGCTAATCAAGTAGTGCTCATGCTGAGGCTTGCAACTTTGTTAAGGAGAAAAGAGTACCCAATACTAACACTGGGAGCCTGGTACTCAGACGAAGTAATCAATGCTAATTGGGTAGTGCTCATATTGAGGCTTGCAACCCAATTCTACCATTAGGAGCCCAATGCTTGGATAAAATGATCAATGCTAATCAGATAATGCTCATACTAAGGCTTGTAGCCTAATTCTAACATTAGAAGTCGGGTGCTCAGTTAAAGTGATCAATGCTGATCAGGTCAATTGTTGGACCAACAACTTTACTGCAAGGCTCAAAAATCACCTAAAATATATATTCAAATGTCTATTACCAGGGTTTAAAAGTGAAATGCTTAATCTCATGATCACTATTGGATCGGGTGGTCAACTATGGAACCTGGATGATCAACTGCTGGATCAGGGTGAACAACTGCTAGTTCTAAGATGATCAATTTTTGGATCAAATGCTTGTACCATCAAATAAGTTTCTAATATCACCAAAGATTGCATTTGGGACCTACTGTTAGAATATGACACTGTCTCGTCAACTGCTTCACTAGTATTCAACTATTTGACTAAAATTGATTGTTCATTAGATCAATTTCATGTCTATGCTAAACATAGGGAAGCAATTTATCAGTGAAATTAGAATTCAAATGGTCTAGAGAAAATACCTAAATTTTTTAGTATCAATCTATTGCATTTTGATTGATTTTTTGGATTTTTCAAACACTGTGGGTCTTGAAAATTGAACTCACTAGGAAAAATGATCTCCAAAAATTTTGAAATTTTTATAAGTGGCCTAATTCTTTGAGTGCACCTTCATGAGTATATGGAGCACATTAGTAAAGCCCTATAGAAGTTAGCACACGTTAGCAAAATTTGCAATATGTGGAGCACATAACACTATATGCTAAGTACATCATGTAAAAGCCATATATTTCCAAGCTTCTATAGCAAAGATCACTTTGCCTCCATACTCAAAACAAAATTTCTCTCAACTCTAATACCCAAAATCCATCACTTCTCCAAAAATGGCTTGAATTAGGATGCAACCGACACCCCATGACCCAAAATCGGTCCCGAGCTATGCTTTAACCAAGCATAACATTTGTGATCCCTACTACAAAGCTTCCTACAGCAAACCAATCACTGAGAAATTTACCATAGACTCACATAGGTCCCAAGCTCCTCTCGAGAAGGTTAGTTTCTCGTATTTTTGGTTTGATTTTTTAGTTTTTCAAAAGTTGAGTTTTGATGCATTTTTGGCACATTTAGGCTATTTTTTTAGCTTGGATTTGATGCTAGGCTATGGCTAGGCTTAAGATTGCATATGGTTATCAAAAGATTCATGAAAAATTACATTTTTCAAAATGGGTCAAACTAAGTGCTGCACATATGGCACTATTTTCACCGCACATAGTCTATATATGGCATACATAAGGCTATATGTTATACATATAGTAAGGTAAATTTGGCCAAAGTTAAGCTTTTTTGATGATTCCATTGAGAATTAGCCAATGTAGGTATTCATAGGCATGAATATGTGATTTTTTGGGTTAAATGAGGAACTCTAGACCCCTAAATACAATCTGTAGTCTATAAATTTAGAGAGAGAGGACCATCATTGAAACTTGCAGTATCTGAGGACTCTATGAGTGGTACTCATAATTACCATAAGAGGTTTATGTCAAAGTTAACTAGAGCTACTTTGACCAATACATTCCTTGCTTCATAAGCATGGAAAAGAGATGTAATAGATTTATCATCACTACTATGGTAAAGAAATGGATAGACTCTACTCATACTTTCCATCTGCTGGTAGGGGCGTAACCGTTACCTTAAGGATCTTCACTGGGATCATAAGGCTAGAGTGCATTGGATTGCCTATCCAATTTGATGTCAGGCTTACATCACCATGTTGGTTTACCATATGATTAAGCAGTGGAAGAAATTTAAAATTTTATTTAGAACAGCAAACCAAGAAGGGATCTTTGCATCAAAACACAAGAAAATCCAAGATAAGATGAGATATGGCATAAAGAATAGTAACTCTTACTTTTCAATGCGGATCTCCTTCGTTCTTGATCTCTATTTCATTTATGGTTGTAGCAAACCAAAAACCACCAAAGTAGGCAGCCTCCAAAAATATCCACACGCAAATAAAGAAGTCCAAGCAAGCAATCAATTGCTTTTATCTCCTTTCCTGTGAACTAGCAAAGAAAAGAAGAAAAACTTACGGAATTTTCATCTTCCCCACAATCAAGTTTATGAATGCCAAATTCTTTTCCTTAGAGAGGAGGTCTGATCAGAAAAAGGAAGAGAAAGAGGAGGCTTAACCTAATTTTGAGTCATAACATTGTATTTATACTCAAAAAATTAGGTTAAGCTGAAATCCTTTCAGCTTAAGTTAAGTCAAGGCCCACTTGTGATAAATATGGTAAGTGACTTTCACTTGCCTTGTCATGGCCCAACTTGAAGTTTATGGACTTCTAAACATTAAGAGTCCAGTCCATATGTCTTAGGTTTATTTCCATAAGTGTTTTTACAACTTTTCTCAAAAGTGCAAAAACTGCCCTTTTAGCTTGTTTCCTTATTTGTAAGTGTGTGACCTTTTGGGTTCCTAATATGTTGGCAACATGCTAAATCTCATATTTAGCATGTAAATCATGAGTGGTATCTAGTTATATATCATTATTACCCAAATATTAGGAGGTCATTTATTGGTTTGACTTTAATCCTTCCATATCAGACACCGCTGCAATAAACTCCTTTCACCATCACTATCTCCTTTTGGTTTAAGTATAGAATAATGTCAACTCAAAGTATGACTAATTATGTTAAGTCATACCCTAAAATAGATTTCTCATGTCATATAATCTTTATTCTCAAAATGCCCCTGTGAATCATATTCGCCCCAGGCATCCTACTCTGGCCAGAGATTCCTGAATAAAGATTACTTCATGAATCTTTGAGATAACCCCTACTATTAATATGGGGTGGTGAATTCTCTATTGATATTCAAATACCTTCAAATATGTTATATCATACCCAACCTCCAAACTATGAATCCCTCTTAAGGAGGAATAAAGCATATGAGTCAAAGTATAACAATCCATAGTTAAGATAACTTTGATATCTCAAGTCTAAGGATACTTGCACTACTGATATAAGTGAGATATAATTTCAGAGACATAGATCAATTGTCCATATGAAATCTCACTGGCAAGGTCTCCAATGAACTAGTACTATACTACTCATTCACATATTCACTTTAGACATCTCATGTCATGATGAATGAGAATCATCCCTAAATAGGAAGTGTAACATGTGCTGATATTTCCATTTTAATAATGTCCATTCTTATTAATACCATGATCAGGGATATTTAGATATTTAACATTTGCATACAATAAGAATCTCATTCCATAAACTCTTTATGGATTCCTTTGCACTATTCCAATATCATGAATTTCAATATATAGTTTAATACTCCAAGTAAAACAAGTTCATGTAAAACATTATACTATTTAATGAATAATGCCTTTATTAATGGAACATATAGTTAAAATACACATGATTCTCTAGAGTATATACTAATAGTATGGGCAATACTTATTCTTTTGGAACATATCTCCTTATTAGGCCATCAGCATATTGGTGAAATAAGTGTAGTTCCTCCCACTGATAATACTTAATATTGGCGAATAACTTCTTTTTCTGCACCAAGTAATTGGCCATGATTGCATACTTAATAATACTTAATATAGTCTAAGGTACTATACCATACACCAAGTAATTGGCCATGTTTGCATACCAAGGAAGTTTCTTTTTTTGCACCATGAATAGAAATTCATATAGAAACTCCTCCTTGATAGGTTTCCTCTCTTCACCATCATCCTCATTGTCTTTATCCAGTCGCAAAAGATGATATACAACTGCATTCTCTGCTCCCTTCTTGTCCCTAATTTCCATGTTGAACTCTTATAGTAGCAACACCCACCTAATCAATCTTGGCTTTGCATCTTTCTTTGCAAACAAATATCTCAAAGCAGCATGGTCAGTAAAAATAATGACTTTTAATCTTAAAAGATAAGCTTTAAATTTATCACATGCAAAGACTACTGCTAAGAGCTCCTTTTCAGTTGTGGTATAATTCAATTGTGGTCCAATTAATGTTCTGCTAGCATAATAAATGGCATGCAGCTTCTTATCTTTTCTCTGCCCTAACACACATCCTAAGGCAAAATCACTAGCATCACACATAATTTCAAAAGGCAAAGACCAATCCGGTGAAGTCAAAACTGGAGTTGTGGTTAGTGCATGCTTCAAAGTATTAAAAGCACTCAAACAATCATCATTGAAGTCAAACACAACATCCATGACTAACAAGCTTGTCAAGGGTCTAGCAATGACAGAAAATTTTTTTATGAAACGGTGATAAAATTCTGCATGTCCAAGGAATCCTCTTATCCCTTTTACATTCTATGGTGGTGGTAGATTAGATATTACCTCAATCTTAGCTCTGTCCACCTCAATACCTTCCTTGGAGATCTTGTGGCCAAGCATGATTCCCTCATCTACCATGAAATGGAACTTCTCCCAGTTCAGCAGCAAATTGGTCTCTTCGCAGCATTTCAAGACCCGCTCTAAATTCTGTAAACAATACTCAAAAGAGTCTCCAAACACTGAGAAGTCATCCATAAATATTTCTATAAATTCCTCAATCATGTCAGTAAAAATAGCAATCACACATCTCTGAAAAGTGGCAGGCACATTACACAAACCAAAAGGTATACGCCTATAAGCAAATGTGCCATAGGGACATGTGAAAGTCGTCTTCTCTTAGTCTTGAGGAAAAATGAAAATCTGATTATATCATGAATATCCATCTAAGAAACAATAAAAAGAGTGACCTACTACCTTCTCTATCATTTGATTTATAAAGGGTAAAGGAAAATGGTCTTTCCTAGTAGTAGTGTTCAACTTCCTATAGTCTATGCAAACTCTCTAACCAGTCACTATCTTAGTTAACAACAATTCTTTCTTCTCATTTTCTATGACAGTCATGCCAACCTTTTTTGGTACACATTGGACGGGACTCACCCACTCACTATTAGAAATAGGGTAGATAATACCTATATCCAGCAACTTAATTACCTCCTTTTTTACAACATCTTGCATGTTAGGGTTGAGTCTCCTTTGCCTTTCACAAATAGGCTTGCTTCCCTCTTCCAAGTGTATTTTATGCATGACCATATCAGGACTGATTCCTCTGATATCTAATAGCTGCTAGCCTAAAGCTTAGATATGCTTTTGCACTATTTTAAGCAGCTTGTCCTCCTGCGCCAAAGTCAGCTTATTAGAAACAATAATCGGTAATGTTTCATTATTCCCTAAGAATGTATACCTTAAATGTCTTGGTAGGATTTTTAGTTATAAAACCGATGGTTTCTCTATTGAAGGAGGGGTAGGGTTAGCATTTCTTACCAGTTGTTCTGTTCTAGGTGATTCATCACCTTCTTCGTTTATTACCTCGGTCCCTTCCTCTATTGTGACATTTTGTACTTCTTCATTCATGACAGTAGATACATATTCATCAACTATGTCCAACTTCATGCACACTTCACCCTCTGTTGGCTCTTTCATTGCCTTCCTCATATTGAATTCTATTCAATCATCACCAATTCAAAGGATGAGTTTTCCTTCATGCACATTGACCAATGCTCTTCTTGTATTTAGGAAAGGTCTTCCTAAAATTAGTGGGCAGTTGACATCTTCATTGTAGTCCAGCATCATAAAATCTACTGGAATGATGAACTTATCCACTTTCACCAAAACATCCTCGATGATCCCGAATGGTTTCTTCATCGACTGATCAGCCAGCTGGATCACCATATAAGTAGTCTTGATTTCTCCAATACCTAGCTTCTAAAAAATTTCATACGGCATCAAGTTTACACTTGCCCCCAAATCACACAAACACTTGTTAAATACCAAATCTTCTACTTTACAAGGGATAGTGAAACTTCTAGGATCTTGTAGTTTATATGGCCTTTTACTTGAAACTATTGAACTACAATTTCCAGTTAATGAAACCAGTTGTGTATCATCTATTGTGCATTTGTGTGCTAAGATTTCCTTTAAAAACTTTGCATATTTTGGTATATCTTGAATCATCTTAGCAAATGTCACATTAATCCATAATTTTTTTAATTTTTCCACAAATGTAGTAAACTTTTCATCTACTTTATGTTGCACTAATCTTTGCGAAAATGGAATGGGGGGCATATACTTACCTGGCCCTTGCTTCTTCTCCTTCCTCTTCCTAGTATCATTGTCACGATCGTGACTTGTAATGTCATGATTGTGACAATGGCTTTCCTTTGTCTCAGTATGTGAAGTTCTAGCTCCATTGCTACTCTGCCTCCTTTCCTTGTTCCTACACTCATTCTCAATAACAACAAGTTCCTTACTTTTATTGAGTAGCTCTTTACCACTTGTTGACCCTAACTTTTCATGCTCGTGCAATTTTGGGCTTATGTTGATTCGGATTGGTTATAGTCCCCGATATCGACCCCGATTAGGCACATAGGCCTTTATGGCTCCCCATGTGTTTTCTGGTGCACAGAACACCTCAGAATTGATGGGTCCCACCATGGCACCTAGCGGGACCCGCCACTTTCATTTTCCTATTCTGAGTGTTCTGTACATATAGAACACACTTCATTATTGCCAACGCAAGGCAAACCGCTCAAAATGCAAAATACTGCATTTCTGGCATTTTGCACTATTCACCATGAAAAGTTCACAGGTGGGACCCACCACCTTTATTAGCTATTGTAGATGCTCTGTATACATAGAGCATACTCTATTACTGCCTATGCAAGGCAGAGATCACAAAGTACAAAATAGTACATTATGGGGCCTGGGCTCTATTCATCATGAATACTGCACAAGTGGGGCCCACTACTTTCATTGACCTGTTCTATGAATTATGTACTTGCATAATATATTTCACAACTGCCTTACGTAAGGCACACCCCGTGGTATCACAAATGCCACATTCTGGGACCGCCACGCTATGGGGCTCACCTAAAGCATTAGTGGGGCCTGCTGCTCCCATTAGCCTATTCTGTGTATTTTGTACTTACAGAATACATTTTCCAATTGCCTTACACAAGGCACAGCGCTTGGCATCGCAAATGTCATATCCAGGTTCTGCTACGCTGTGGGGCCCACCTAGGGCATTAGTCGGGCCCACTACCCCTATTAGCCTATTCTGTGTGTTCTGTACATACAGGACATATTTCATGCCTGCCTACACATGGTAAAATACACAAAATGCAAAATATTGCATTTTGAACCTAGGTTACTATTCATTATGAATAGTATATAGGTAGGGCCCACCACCTCTGTTAGCCTATTCTGAGGGTTCTGTACGCACAGAACACCCTCCACAGGTTGCCTACGCTAGGCACAATGCTTGACATGTTATATACCAATTCTAGGACCACTGCGCTGTGGGGCCCATCAAGCATTAATGGCATCCGCTACCCACTATAATCTATTCTGAGTGTTCTTTTTGCACAGAACACATCCCATCTGCTGCCTTACTCATGGAAAAGTGCTTGGCATGCTGTTTGCCACCTTCTAGACCCTTTTATGCTGTGGGGCACATCAAGGTACTATTCACTACAAATAGTACATAGGCGGTGCCCATCACCCAACTTAGCTAATTTAGAGTGTCCTATACACACAGAATACATTTCGAGTAGTGCTTACGTGAGGCATGACTCACAGTATCCTGAATGCCACTTGTTGGCCCTAATGGCCTGTTGGGTCCAAAACGGGCCCATTAAGCCAAAACTTGATGTTTGGGGCGGAATATAAGAAAACCTATAACTGCAAAGTTTCTTGGAACATCGAGTAATGCTTGTTTGACATATGGCTCACATTCCGTTCAGCCCGTACCAAGCGAAGCGCATAGCTACATTTGGTGCCTATAGCACTATGCGCACTGCATGTTGCATAGTAAAGACGTTTGGTCGGGAGCCTTCTCGGGACCAAATTTGGAAAAAATTTGTTCTACAAAGTTGTTCCTTATGTCGAATAATGCTTATAGGCTCTGGGCACACATCCTGAAGCGATCATAATGGGCCCTACGCGATGGGTTCCAAACTATATGCTATGTGCTGCGCACATAGCCCTATATGTAGCGCACATAGGTTTAAAAATTTTCAAATCCGGATGAAAATTACAAAATTGCCATGCCCAAAAATTGCTCTATAAATATAGAGCTCGGGGTTCATCTGAAGGGGATCCTAAAAATTGCCTTAAGGTAAGCCAAACCTCTGCTAAAATACTCCCACAATTAATTAGGCACCTAATTAATTAAATTCTTTGGATTTATAAACTAAATTGGCTTAGTTAGGCTCCCTACACGCGTAAGGAAACAAGATCAAGGAAGAAGAGCTGCCATTTTGAGGTAATTTTTGCATTTTTCCTCATTTCTTCCTCTTTTTCTTTAATTTTCTGATCTATATGCTGTGCATATAGATCTATGTACGCCACATGTAGCACATGTGTGGCGCATATAGGCCTATATACAGTGTATATAGGTCCTAATTTTCAAAGAAAACCCCAATTTTCACTCATTTTTTATCAGTTTTTCGTCCGATTTGGCCAATCCAAGGCCATTCAAGGCTTTTCCATGCCTTGGGTGTTGTGTATCTGCCCTAAATCTTGCTGGATCTAAAATAATTCTAACTTTAAAATTATTTCTCATGGTTTGGATGCAAATTCACGAGCCAAAACCCTATTTTGGGTCCGATCTAGATAGATCAGAGCCGGATCTAGGGTTTCTGCTTGAAAACTTTGATTTTCCTTTGGTTTTTCAAACTATGTGTGCCACATATACATCAATGTGCGCCACACATACCCTATGTGTGGCGCACATAGATCCCAATTTTCATAGAAAGACTCAGTTTTAACCCGAACCGCTTTGGTTTTGAATTTTCCAGCAACTCCAGTAGCTTTTCCATGCACTTGGGGTTCTGGATCTGTTGAAAATTGTCCAGATCTATTTAATTTTAGCCTTGAAATTAATTATTTCAATTAATTACTTAATTAATTGTTTGGTTCATCAAACTGGAGGCTGATTTGTGCTCAAAGTAAGGTACTGTCTTCACTAAACTTGCATATTTTGGTCTGTAGATTATTTTTGTACTGACAGATTCAATTTTCTTGCAGATTTACAAGGTATGTGCACCACATATCTGCCTATGTGCACCACACACAATCTATGTGTGGCACACATAGCTTGATATGCAGCACATATAGTTCATGTTGTTCCAGACAAACTATATTCCAGGCCATATTTTCATCGTATTTTGACATATCCAGTGGTATTTGAGTCTCATAATGGCTTAAGTATTCTGGACTTGTCATAAAAAAAATACATTTAATTAATTTTGGCCTCAAAATTAATTTTTACGATAAAAATGCAATTTTTAGTCGTATAAAATGTAGTTTTGAAAGGATTGGATTTTAATTGATTGAGGGGCTATCTCCAAAATATTCCAAGTGATGTTAGCACTCCTAATTAATTTTTCCATGATCAAACAAAATAATTTTGCCAAAAATTATTTTTATTGAATTGAATTCTCACGATCCAGCTTGTGTTTATTCTCACAATTATTGCCTAATAATTGCTAGATTTTGACCATTGGTTTGTGCTTTTAAATGGCATTGGACTGGTCAAATAAATTCAAAATTCATTTGCTACTAATGAATTTATTTGTGTATTTTTGCATATTAATCCATCATGCATTTTGGATTGTGCAACTCAAGGAAAAAGGGGGTATTACTTAATACCCCAGGAAATATGTATGTGAGGACAACTTTGTAATAGGGTAGAATTATTTAATTCGGTCTGTAATAATTCCCCCTATCTCATGTGTGTGTCCCATAATTTCCTCTTTCCCTTTCCCAGTCATTATTATTTTTAATCCTGGATGATTTATATTTGCTTAAATATATATGTCATTCATGTCACATGCCATGTAACATGACACAATCACACACTATTATGCATGCCATGCATATGCTATGCCATAACATATTGTATTTCGTATGCTCATACATATAAATATGCCAATACGCAATTATGCCAAATACGCAATCCAAATACGCGCAATCAATATGCCTTACCATGCATATATATGCCATTTCACATGTCATTATGCCACAATGATATGACACATTGTATGCCATAAAGCATGTCATACCGTATGTCATCATATATACTATGTTGAATACACATTCATATACGCATCCATTATGCCATGTCATGCATATGCCATGCCATACATCATTTCACATGCCATGCATATAGTATGCCACGTATTAAAATATGTCATGCATATGATATATCATTCAATTTACATGTCATGCATATAATATGTCATCCACTATGCCATGTCATGTATATGTCATGCCATATATCATCTCACATGTCACGCATTTGGTATGTCATACATATAATATGTCATGTATATGTCATGTATTACATCACCACACATATCATGCATATGATATGTCATACATCATTCACATGCCATGCATTTGGTATGTCATGTATTATGCCATGTCATAACATATACCATGTCATGCATCACTTCACATATCATGCATATGATATGCCATTCATCCTACATATTATGCATACACTAAGCATGCACTATGCATAAGCCAAACGCCATGCAATCCAAAACGTCAAACGCATAACGCTATATGCTATTTATCATGATTATATGCCTATATGTCATGCTAGGTTGCCATATCATGCATATGATATGTCATCCATATTCACATGTCATGCATATGCCATGTTACTTTTTCACTATTTTGCATGCTATGTATATGCCATGCCACTCAAATGCCATATAGCATTATATGCCATTTTAAGTGCAACCTTGCAATGCCAAATCACATGTCGCGCTATGTGCTTACATTTTACACTTGTATGCTTGCCTGCTTAGGACAATTAATCCCAACTATAATGGTAAAATTGATTTTTGAAACTCATAGAATAGATCTCCACCACCCAAACCCAATCTCTGAAGGGTTTAACTAGCACTCATGCTATAGGTCGGTTGGACCAATCCAGAACCATTCGATGGTGACTCCCTTGTGACTCTTTTGAGTCCGTATCATTCCCTAAGGGAACCCCTTAGGAAGATTACACTTTCGCTCCAAGTGTGATCACTGGTCTGTGACTTTCACAAGGCTCACTCTGGACCCTAGCAGAAATCGACGCTCATAGTGGCGACTCCACTGGGGCATTATGGTGAAAGAGTGGTGGCATTTAAGAGTTTCCATATCAATTTTTGCATCATAGTTGGATTAATTGTATGCATCATAACACCAGTCAATGTCTGCACACACCACCCTGGTCCCGTGTCAAACCGGTGATTGTTAGTGAGGGAGTACCTTGGACTCCATTCAACTCCTTGGAAAATCACATTTGGCTTCACCACTTGCTGCACTGTACTGATAACCATCAATGATTCCTGACGGATAGATATAAGGTATAGTTCTATATCAATGGTTCCATTTGGTTGGATAGGTTATGGATAATGTTGTGAGAGACCTTAGCCTATTCTCAAAACCAGACTAACGCCCATGTAGTAAGCCTAGCAACATTCCAAATTAGGACCCTTATTGCATGCTATGTGGATCTTTACCTTATTATGTGAGTGGATTTGCATAGACCCAGTGTCGCACCCTAATTTTGGATCAGTCGGATTGATTGGGATGAATCGAGCCTATCTCCTCGTCGTTTTGCCCTCACGGGCACCTTGGTTCATCCCGGTGCAGTTCAGGATTCAAATTAGGGTTGCATTTAGGTCTTTTTTATCATTGTGAGTCTCATACCCGTTCGGGTATCCTTGATTGTGTTAGGGTATGACACTTACCCTTTCGGGTAAGTTTGGTCTTACCCGTTTGGGTATGCATCTTACCCATTCGGGTAAGTTGTCATACCCATTTTGCTCCATTAGTATACCCGATCGGGTATGTTCTAGAGTCTGTTATAATTTGAAAGGTAGTTATTTTGGCGGGAGGACAAGTTTTGGCTAGGGTTTTGGATTGGCATTTTCTCTCAATTTTGATCAAAAACCACAATTGGGAAACTTGATTTCAGCTCATAACTTGATTGAATTTGATTGAATTACATAGAATTTAATTTGTTTTGATTAGTTTTAATTGAAAACACAAAATCTAATTAGTTTTGATTAGGATTTGAGTTTGATTTTCCCTAACACATTT
>CANYBF010199360.1:0-13723 GCA_948192965.1 Dalechampia spathulata
TGGGCATAATGATATAAATTCCTACGGGAATAAAATAATATGTTATCATGATATGAAAGAAATAGAATTGAAAAGCAAGATGTTAAATGAGCTCGTATGTAAAGAATCAAAGTTATGTTATAATGAAAGACCCAGTAAATATGCATTTAAATGATATGATGGAACAAGGAATAAGAGGGAGAATGCATATCATAAATGCATTCTCATAAATATGTACTATTCATAATTCGTGACATACGACATAATATGATGTGAATTCATGATATGATTAAATAATAAATCAATATCACTTGAATATTTATTATGGTTGGAATTTCATCATGTTTTAAGATAGTTATAGCTAAATGATTCATACCTATATGACATGATATACAAATGAAATATACATGTTGTTTGAAATGTATGACATAATGATTTCTTGGCATTAACATTTCATGAAATATAAATGTCTTAAGTTTTACATGCTATAATTAGCACCACTGAGTTTATACTCAGTGTTTGTCAATTGATAAATGCAGGACCAAGCAAAGTCGCTGAACCAAAACGTTAGAAGTAGCAGCTGGACATATTAACATTTTATTGGTATATGGTTTAAGTTTTCCTTCAGACTTCTATCTTTATAAATTATCGTGCAACTACTTAAATAAAGTACTTTGGCAGTAAATAAAGTAAGTTTGGCAAAACTAAAGATATGTAAAATAATAATGTGTGTATATTATAACTTTGATGACAAAATTATGATGTTATAATCTGGGACAATAAATGGTTTGAATTAATATGTGTTTTCATGCTAGTAATATGTATATAGTTTTTTTAAAAAAATTTACGGAATGAATGAAATCCTTTGTAGGATAATTATTGACTTTCTCGGTTAAGAAGTTAATAATCATTCTACGGGAGCATATTACTCAGCCAAAGGACGTGACACTAATTTTGGCTATCTCCTTCCTCCAATTCTTCTAAGCCATTTGAAGCTCAAGAACAAGGAGATCAATTCAATTTTTGATAGAAGATCAAAGAAGAAAAATTGAATTCATCTATTATATTTCATCCATTATTTTTATTTTATTTTACTAATCTCAAAACAAAACAAGTAATATTTATTACTAATCATTCTCATTGCTTGTGTGGATAGTTTAGAGATCCTCTAAGTTAGGGATTGAAAAGTTTACTATAATTTTTTTGATGGACAAGAAAGAAGGAGATCCATATAAAAGTAAGTTCTAATCTCTTCTTTGGTGATCTTCTCTTTTGTTGATGTATTCTGTGTATAGTGTTGCTAGATATGATGAAATTACATGTTTTAAAAAGTTTTAAATTATATCTTTTGCTACTAAACACATTTTCATCAACCAACAACTTGATGGCATGAGCATAGATCCGACAGCTAATCACCTTAGAACTAGCAGTTGTTCACCCTAATCTTACAATTGATCACCTAGGTTTTGTAGTTGACCAACTGATCCAGCAGACATTATGAGATCAAGAATTTGACTCCTAAACCTTGGCAGTAAGCATATGAACTTAAATTTCATGTGATTTTAAGCCTTATAGTGAAGCGATTGGTCTAGTAGTGACCTAATCAGCATTGATCGTCTAGCCCAAGCACCAGTCTCCCTGTGACAGAATTGGGTTGCAAGCCTCAGCTTGAGCACTTTGATTAACATTGATCATCTAGCCCAAGCATCAGGCTCCCAATGCCAGTATTGGGTATTTCTCTCCCCAATGGAGTTACAAGCCTCAACATGAGCATTACTTGATCAACATTAATCACTCCGCCCAAGCATTGGGCTCTCAATGGATTATATTTATTCCCTAGTTGGGTTATAAGCCTTAGCATGAGCATCATTTGATCAAGCATTGATCATCTTACCCGAGCACCGGGCTCCTAGTAAATTTTCCTCAGAGGAGTTATAGTTCTAGCCTGAGCATCAGGCTCCTAATGTCCGAGTTGGGTCATTAGCCTTGATATCCATAGTTGATCACATTCTCTTCCCCAGTGAATTTGCAAGCCTCTGCATAAGCACCTTAATTTTACCTAGTGGATCATTTTCATATCCTTAGTGGAACCTAATTTCCCTTGTGGAGATGCAAGCGTTAGCACGAGCACCCTGCAAGCGTCAGCATGAGCATTAGACCTTGATACGAGCATCGGTTAGGTATTTCCCTTACCTTGGGTGAAAATTAATATGGTGATTAGGTCTCATTTTAATGACTTTTGCATGTGTTCCTCAAAATGGTCTTAATCAAGGGGCAAACTATTGACCTTGACTTTTTGCCCTCACATTGCAATTTCAGGTTTTCATCAATTTAGCTTCCTCAATGTTGACCCCGATTTGCACACATGCCTTTGAGTCTTTCCTTAGTGTTTTGGACATGTAGAGCATGTTACATTTTGCTTGTGGAAGATGGAGTACATAGCATGCATATTCTAATGTGTGGAGCACATTGTTCTACATGTTGTGCATGTTATGAAAATATACGTTTGGTGGGCGACCTTTTCTTAAGCAAATCTAATATGCTTCATATGTCACCATGCTTTAGGGTCCTAAATGATGCTTCTTTGACCTATGGTGCACATCCCAATGTGTTTAAATTGGGTGGTGCACATCCCTCACTTACACCTATAAACATGAGCCTTGTATTTATGGAAAAAGGTCCATAAATTAATGAAACTTGCCTAAACTCTACCAAATTCTAATCTCACTTAATTAAACACTTAATTAAGTCATTAATCTAGGATTAGAGACTAAGTAACTTTAATTAGATCCTTAATCATGTTTAGAATCAAGATCTTAAAAGCCTAATCATTTTTGGTAAGTTGAATGCTTATTCTTCTTCCTTTTTCTTCTTGATTTGGTTTGGGTTTATGATTTTGGCTTTGTTTCAATGATTTAGCTTTAATCATGTATGTTTTTATGTATTTTAATGTTTATTAATGCTATATATGATTTTCCATTATGATAAAATTATTAGGATTTGGTTTTATTTTATCTTTTTACTGAAAAACATATTTTCTTTCAGATCTGCCATGCTACATGTTGGGCATATCACATGATGTGCACCACAAATAACTTATATATGGCATATATCACTCAATTTTTGCTTATTTCTTGATAAATGTTGAGGCTCTTAGTAACATTAGAGGCTTCACAGTAGCCCTAATGATCAAAGTTTATCATATATCATTCATATTTCATTAATTTTAGCTTAAAAATTAATATTTCAAGTTAAATTCTCATTTAATATGTTAATTTATGATGTTGATAATATGATTGGATTTGGTTAGTTGAGTTTACTATCTTCTATTGACATTTGGTGATGTTAGTGACCCTCATTCATCATGCCTTGATCATCCGCTTATGATTTTACCATTAAGTCATTACTTTTTGCTTAATTAATCAATTAAAGCTATTTTAATTATGTTTATTTATGTCACTTGATCGATTTTGCTATTGATCCAGTTTTACTATTGATCAATTTTGCTTAAAATTGACTATTTTTATATGATTTTTCATGATCCAATTCATATTAATTCACTTTTTCATGATTGTCAGCACTACATTCATCAAACTTTAGCTCTTGATTGATGCTTTCACTTGGCACTGGATTAGTCGATCTAGTCTTAAATTTCATTTACTATTAATGATTTTACTTATTTATTTTGCATTTTAACTCGTGCATTTTTAACTCGTGCTGCCTGAGATTGACCTTTTCTCGGGTGGATGAGACATTGCTTAATATCTCAAGGATTTGTATCAATGAAGATTCTTTGTAATAAAATAGCCTTATTCCCCCATTTTTGTATGATTTAGCCCTAAATCCCTCATCATGTCATCTCACATGCCATGCCTATGTCATGTCATCTCATATGCCATGCCTATGCCATGTCATCTCATATGCCATGCCTATGCCATGTCATCTCACATGCCATGCCTATCCCATGTCATCTCACATGTCATGGCTATGCTATATCATCTCACATGTCATGCATATGTCATGTTTCATGCCATGATTTCTATATCATGATGTCATGCTATGATTGCCATATCATATTTACCATGTTATATCTGTCATGATTGTTGCTATGTTACACCCTGTTATATGCATATGAATGATTATGAATGCTTGCTTACCTAGGGTAATTAACTTGACTAAAATGGTAAAAGTGAACTTGAAACTCTGAGTGAATAGATCTTCATCACCCGAACCCATCTCTAAAGGGTTTGACTTAGTACTCATGCTAATGGGTTGGTTGAACTAATTCTGAAATCATCTGGTGATGACTCCATCTTATGGCTATTTTAAGTCCATCTCATTTTTTGAGGTAGCCTCCCAAGAAGACTGCATTTTCACTCTAAGCGGGCCCCCGATCCGTGCATTGCAAGACTTGCTCTAGGTCACGATGAATGCCCCACCTACAATAGTGTCTAAAGGTAGGTCATATCAACAGAACCTACTACCTAGATCTATTTCTAGTGCATCCTAAAGTGAAGATTGTGGTAGAAGCAGAGGTCAAGATTAAGGTAGTAGTCAGGGGTCAGTGAACTAGTCAGTAGGGGCTGGAGTTAAAGTTTATAGTTTAAGATAAAGAGATTAATTGTGAGTTGTTAATGTTATTATTGGTAATTTTCTTATCTCTGATCATGATGCTTTGGTACTATTTGACCCAGGATCTTCACACTCATACATAAACACTAAATTTGCATGATTACTTAATATCACATGTAAAGGACTAGGATATGATATTGCAGTCTCCAGTCCTTTAGGTAAAGATAAGATAGTTAATATGATTTATCGACAGTGTCCTTTGGTTATCCATGGTATGCATTTTTTATCTAATTTAATAGAGCTGCCTGTTTGGGAGTATGATATTATTCTGGGGATGGATTAGTTATCAAAGTATCAAGCTATAATGGATTATACATAAAAGACAGTTACATTTAGACATCCTATGTATACTACTATTCAAATATAGGGTTGTGCACCAATAGCTACATCTAGATTGATTTCAACAACAGTGACTCAAAGATTATTATAGTAGAGTTACAAAGCCATACTTGCTCATGTGATAGATACCAGACAGAAAGGGATGCAGTTAGTAGAGATACCCATAGTATGTGATTTCTTAGATGTATTCCCTAATGAGTTGCTAAGGTTGCCACCTGAGAGAGGTTGAGTTTGAGATCAAAGTAATGTCAGGTACTAAACCTATCTCTATTATGCCTTATCGTATTACACTGATAAAATTAAAAGAGTTGAAGATGCAATTGTAGGAGTTATTAGAAAAGGGGTTTATTCAGCCTAATGTATCACCATAGGGTGCACCTATTTTGTTCGTGAAGAAGAAAGATGGTACCATGAGATTATGGATTGATTACAGATAGCTAAATAAGGTGATAATCAAAAATAAATATCCCTTGGCTTGTATTGATGATTTATTTGATCAATTAAAAGATACAACAATGTTTCCAAAGATAGACTTGAGATTGGGTTATCATCAGCTTTAGGTGAAGGAAAATAGTATACCAAAGATAGCTTTCTAGACTTAATATGATCATTATGAGTTTCTAGTAATGTCATTCGGTTTGACTAATGCACCAGCAGTGTTTATGGCTTTGATGAACACTGTGTTTAAGAAGTACCTAATCAGTTTATGGTGGTGTTTATTAATGATATACTAGTTTATTGGAAGAATCGAGAGAAGCATGATGAGCATCTGAGGATTGTATTACAAAAGATGCAGGAAAATAGTTTTATGGCAAACTATCAAAATGTGACTTTTGGTTGGAACAAGTGACTTTTCTTGAGCATGTTATTTCAACAGAAGGTATTAGAGTTGATCCTAGCAAAATAGAAGTAGTAGTTAATTGGCAAACTCTGAGGAATGTTAGTCAAGTCTGTAGTTTCTTGGGTTTAGCTAGTTACTACATGTTGACCCTAACTTTTCACACTCGTGCAATATCGGGTTTCTGTTGATTCAGCTCGATATTAGTCCCTGATATCAACCACGATTATGCACATATGCCTCCGTGGCTTCCCCTGTGCATTCCGATGCATAGGGCACATCTTAGTTGGTGGGGCCCACCACTATGTCTGGCGGGACCCACCACCCTCATTAGCCTATTCTAGGTGTGCTGTGCATATAAAACACACTTTATTCCCGCCTACACGAGGCAGGGCTTACAGAATGCAAAATATGGCATTTTGGGTTTTTAGTACTATTCACCTGAAATAGTGCACAGGTGGGGCCCACCACCTCTATTGAATTATTCTGTGTATTCTGTACACACAGAATGCCTTATACTCACTACACAGTACTTGGCATGCCAAATGCCACATTCCGAGACCACCGCACTGTGGGACCCACCAGGCACTAGTGGGGTCTATTACCCCTATTGGCGTATTCTGCGTATTCTGTACTTACAGAATACATTTCATAGCTGCCTTATGCAAAGCACATCCTGTGGTACCCCGAATGCCATATTCCGGGCCCGTCGCACTGTGGGGGCCACCAGTCATTAGTGGGGCCCGCTACCCACTCTAATCCATTCTGAGTGTACTGTATGCATAGAATACATCCCACTTGCTGCCTTATGCAAGGTAGAGCGCTCGGTATGCCACTTGCCACCTTTCCAGCCCATTGCTATAGGGCCCACCAAGGCACTGGACCTATTTCGAGTGTTCTGTGCACACAGAACACATTTTCTTTGGTGCCTACGTGAGGCATGACTTTTTAGCACGCCGAATACCATTTTGGGCCAAAATAGTGTCGCAGGCCCTAAAACGAGCCCATTAGTGGAAACTTGTAATTTAGGGCCGAATTTGGCAAAACTCAAAACTGCAAAGTGATTTGAAATGTTATTTGCATCTTCATGGACCTGTGGCACACATCCCGTTCCACTCGTACAAGGTGGAGCGCATAGGTCAAAAATGCTATATGCGCAGCGCATAGTACTATGTGCATCGTATATAGCCTAAAAAGACGTTTGGTTAGGAGCCTTTTCGGGACCAAATCCAAAAAACTTTTCTTCATGAGAATGCCTTAGAATGTCAAATAACACATATTTGACATGTCGCATGCATTACATTTTGCCCATACGAGGTAAAATACACATAGGGTGAATAGTGCATGCATGCACTATTTAGAAGGAAAAGACGTTTGATCGGAAGCCTTTTCAGGACCAAATCCAGAAAAACTTTGTACTGCAAAGTATCTTCATATGTTAAATGATGCTTGTTTGACATATGGCACGCATCCCATTTCACTCGTACGGGGCAGAGCGCATAGCTATATGCGGTGCGCATAGCCCTATGCGCATCGCATGTTGCGTAGAAAAGATATTTGGTTGGGAGCCTTCTCGGGACCAAACGGGATGTGAGCCATAGTGCATAATGCCTTAACATACAAAATAACACTTATAGAGCATAGGGTGCACATCCTGATGTGGCCATAATGGGCCTCAAGCGACTGGTCTAAAACTATATGCTACGCTTATAGCACTATATGCGCAGCATATAGGCTATGTGCTGCGCACATAGACTTATGTGTAGCCTTATGTGTGGCACACATAACCTTTGATTTTTTCAAATCTGGGCCAAAAATTACAAAATTTCCACGCCCAAAAATTGCTCTATAAATATAGATCTTGGGGTCTGTCATAAGGATTCTGATTTTGTTCTTGAAGCAACCCTAAACTCTGCCAAAATTCTCACTTAATTAATTAGGCTCCTAATTAATTAAATTACTTGGATTTAGAGACTAATTAACCTTAGTTAGGCTCCCTATACACGTAAAAAAGCAAGATCAAGGACGAAAAGCTGCTACTAAGAGGTAATTTTTGCATTTTTCCTCGTTTTTCTTCTTTCTGCTTCTATTTTCGGGACTATATACTATGCATATAGTCCTATATGCACCACATGTAGCATATGTGTAGTGCACATAGGCCTATATGTTATGCATATAGGCCCTAGATTTTAAAGAAAATGCCATTTTTCTCCCATTTTTTGTCAATTTTTTGCCCTATCTGGCCACTTCAGTGGCATTCAAGGCCTTCCCATGCCTTGGGTGTCTTGGATCTACCATAAACAAGTCGGATCTAAAATTATTTTAACTTTAAAATTGTTTTTCATGTGTTGGATACAAATCCACGAAGCAAAACCCTATTTTTGGGTCTGACCTACCTAGATTGAGGTCGGATCTAAGGTTTCTACTGAAAAATCTTTTATTTTTCTCCCATTTTTCAAACTATGTGTGCTACATATACATCTATGTGTGCCATACAAGGCTATGTGTGGCACACATAGATCTCGATTTTCACAGAAAATGCCATTTTTTGCCTGATCCATTTCGAATCTGAGTTTTCTAGTGACTCTAGTAGCTTCTCCATGCACTTGGGGTTCTGGATCTATCAAAAATTTTCTAGATCTAATTGATTTTAGCCTTAAAATTAATTATTTCATTTAATTACATAATTAAATGTTTGAGTTGCAAATCGGAGGGAGATCCGAGGTCAAAATGAGGTATTGTCTTCATTAAAGTTGCTTGTTTTTGTCTGTAGATTGTTTCTGTATTGAAAGATTTCATTTTCTTGCAAATTTACAAGCTATGTGTGCCACATATCATGCTATGTGCACCACACACAGTCTATATGTAGCGCACATAACCTAATACGCGGTGTGCATAGTTAGCATTTTTCCAGAAAAACTGTATTTCAGACCGTATTTGCCAACTATAATGGTAAAATCAATTTTGGAAACTTATAGAATAGATCTCCACCACCCGAACCCAATCTCTGAAGGGTTTAACTAGCACTCATGCTATGGGTTGGTTGGACCAATCCGGAACCATCCAGTGACAACTCCCTTGTGACTCTTTCGAGTCCGTATCATTCCCTGAGGGAACCCCTTAGGAAGACTGTACTTTCACTCCAAGTGCAGTCCCCGATCCATGACTTTTGCAATCCTCGCTCTGGGCGGTCAGAAGAAATCGGTGTTCACACTAAAGAAGATTTGTTAAGAGGTTTTTAATGATTGCTACACCATTGACTACATAGCTGTAGAAGGATGTTCCATTTGAGTGGACTGATAGATGCTAAAGAAGTTTTGAATGTCTAAAGGAATGCTTGACATAGGCTCTAATGTTGACTTTATCAATGCCCAAGAAGGATTACGTGATATAAAGTGATGCTTAACTGAATTGGTTTGGTTGTGTACTAATGCAAGAATGGAAGGTGATTGCTTGTGCCTTGAGACAGTTAAAGCCTCTTGAGAATAATTATCCTACCCATGACCTAGAGTTGGCTATAATTGTGTTTGCTTTGAAGATTTGGTGCCATTACTTGTATAGTGAGAAATGCTGCATTTATACATATCATAAGAGCGTGAAGTATCTGGGAACATAGAAGGAACTAAACTTGAGATAAAGATGATGGATAGAGCTAATTAAAGATTATGGTTGTGTGATAGAATACCATTTGGGGAAGGCTAATTTAGTAGTTGATGCTTTAAGTCAGAAGACATTTGCTGCATTACAACAGGCACTATTGATAGTAATACAGGAGATTCAGCAATTGAATGCTACATTGACAATGCAACCAGATTATATCTTAGCTGAATTGTAGTTACAGGTGAAGTTAGATTTGACAAATCTAATTAGAGAGTATGCGGTACATGATGAAGAGTATCAAAAGTAATTAAAAGTGCAAGCTGGTAATACTATTGTATTTACTTTGGCTAAAGATTGTACATAAAAGCATGGTACATGACTATACATACCAACTAATAAAGATTTAAAGAAACAAATTTTAGAGGAAACCCATAATTCAAGAAATTCATATCACCCCAGGAGTACAAAAAGGTATTGGGATTTAAAGTAACATTATTGGTGGGTCGATATGAAGAAAGGCATAGCATAGCATGTAGCCTGATGTTTAGTATATCAATAAGTGAAAGCCAAACACTAAGTACCTATAGGATTACTTAATCCTTTACCTGTACCAAAGTGGAAATAAGACTGTATAATAATGGATTTTGTAATGGTTCTAACTGTGACATGGGCTAAGCATGATGTTGTATGTGTTATAGTTGACAGACTGATAAAGATAACTTATTTCTTACTTGTGTGGATGGATTAGAAGTTAGAGAAGCTAGCAGAGTTGTATTTGCATGAGAATGTATGGTTACACGATATTATAATATCCATTATATCATATAGAGACCCCATAATTTACATCTCATTTTTGGGAGAGTTCTCAAAAGGCATTGGGTACTAAGGTACATTTTAGCACTGCTTTCCACCTAAAGATGAACGGACAATCAAAGAGAGTTATTCAAATTTTAGAGGACATGCTTCAGGCATGTGTACTTGAGTGGGAAGGTAGTTAGGATACATACTTATCATTGATTGAATTTGCATATAATAATAGCTACTGGTCTAGCATATAGATGGCCCCTTATGAAGCTTTATACAACAAAAGATGTAGAACTCCTTTGCACTAGGATGAAGTCAGGGAAAGAAACTTGGTTGGACTTAAATTAGCATAGCAAGCTGAAGAGTAGGTAAAATGATTAAAAGTCAACTAAAAGCAACTTTAAATAAATAAAATTCCTATGTGGATTCAAATAGAAGAGATATAGAATTTAACATAGAGGATATCATGTTTTTAAAGGTATCTCCATGGAAGAGAATTATGCAATTTAAGCAGAAAGGTAAATTGAGTCCTCAATTCATCAGACCATATGAGATCTTAGAAAGAATGGGACATCTGGCCTACAAATTAGCCTTATCTCAAGAATTATATAAGATCCATAATGTATTCCATGTATCAATGTTAAGAAGATACAAATCAGATCCTTCTTATATTATTCCGATCGAATCGATAAAGATACAATATGACTTATCCTATAACGAAGAACTAGTGGAGATATTAGCCAAAGAAATGAAGCAATTAAGGAATAAGTAGATTCCCTTAGTGAAAGTATTATGGAATCATCATTCAGGACAGGATACTACTTAAGAATGGGAATCAGTGTGTGAGTGCCAGTTTCTGCCAGGGCCCAGAGCGAGGCTTGGAAAAGTCACGGACCGGGGACTACACTTGGAGCGAAAGCGCAGTCTTCCTAAGGGATTCCCTCAGGGAATGATACGGACTCGAAAGAGTCACAAGGGAGTTGCTACCGGATGGTTTCGGATTGGTCCAACTGACCCATGGCATGAGTGCTAGTTAAACCCTTCAGAGATTGGGTTCGGGTGGTGGAGATCTATTCTATGAGTTTCCAAATTCGATTTTACCATTATAGTTGGGATTAATTATCCTAAGTAGGCAAGCATACGAGCGTAAATGTAAGCACATAGCATGACAACATACGAGCGTAAATGTAAGCACACAGCGTGACATATGATTTGGCGTTGCAAGGTTACACGTAGAATGGCATATAATGCTATATGACATTTGGATGGCATGGCATATGCATGGCATGTGAAGTAATGAATAAAGTAACATGACATATGCATGACATGTGAGCATGAATGGCATATCATATGCATGATATAGCAAGGTAGTATGTATATAAGCATATAACATGGTAAATAACATGTATAGCATAATACGTTAGTGCCTTTGGATTGTTTTTGGCATTTGGCGTATGCACGGCGTATGCATAGCGTACGCATGATACGTGGATTGAATGACATATCATATGCATGATATATGAAATGATGCATGTCAAGGCATATGTATGACATGGCATAATAAATGACATACCTTATACATGTCATGTGAATGATGTATGACATATCATATGCATGATATGTATGATGATGTAATACATGGCATATGCATGACATGTTATATGGATGATATACCAAATGCGTGGTCATGTGAGATGATATATGGCATGGCATAGGCATGACATGGCATAATGTACATGTATAAGATGACATGGTATAGTAGATGACATACCCTATATAGGGCATGTGAAGTGATGTATGGCGTGGCATATGCATGTCATGGCATAATGGATGGCATACCATATGCATGGCGTATGAAGTGATGTATGGCATGGCACATGCGTGTCATGGCATAGTGGTGTGTATATGAATGTGTATTCAATATAGTAAAGGTCGTGGCATATGGTATGACATGCGTTATGACATACAACGTGACATAGCATATATGACATATGATATGACATATATATGCATGAAGAGTTGCGCATATTTTTGCATTTGTGTATTGGCATATTAGATTGCATATTGGCGTATTTATACATATATGCATACTAAATACAATATGTTATGGCATGGCATATGTATAGCATGCATAGTAGTGTGTGATTGTGTCATGTGACATGGCATGTGACATGATGACATGTATATTTAGGCAAATATATGAATAAAAATGTTTAATGGCCGATGAAAGGGATCGAGGAATTAAGGGATATTAGGGGGATTAATTATTACAAGCCAATAATAATCTACCATATTACATAAATATCCTTGCATACATATTTTGGGACGTTAAGTAACGTGCCCTCTTTCCGGGTACTATTCACCTCGGGTGGTACGAGCCGAAAATGCACGATGCAAATATGCAAAATAAACATAAATAAATTCATTAGTAGCAAATGAATTTAGGATTTATTTGACTAGTCCAATGCCATGTGAAAAGTATGAACCAAGAGTCAAAATCCATTAATTCTTTGGCAATAATTATATGATTTTATATGAGCTAGATCGTGAAAATTAATAAAAATAAAAATTATTTTTGTTTGATCATGGAAAATAAAATGGGAGTGCTAACATCACTTGGAATAAGTTGGAGATAGCCCCTTAACCAATTTGAATCCAATCCTCTCAAAAATCACATTTTATACGAATAAAATGGCATTTTATCGTAAAAAAATAATTTTGAGGCCAAAATTAATTAAATGTATTCATTTTATGACATATCCAATACACTTGAGTTACTGCCAAACATTAAATGTTGCTAGATTTGTCAAAATACGTTGAAATACGGCTGAAAAATATGGGTTTTCTGGAAAAACATGAAGAATGTGCGCCGCATGTTATACAATGTGCACAGCATATTGGCAATGTGCTGCGCACATTGTACAATGTGTGGTGCACATTGATGTTAAATCTGCAATAAAATCAAATTTATCAATATAAACTCGATCTACAGATTAAAATAAGCAACATTAATAAAGGACAGTACCCCATTTGAGCACGGATCGGCCTCCAAATTGCAATCCAAACATTTAATTATGCAATTAACTTGAATAATTAATTTTATGGCTAAAATTAATTAGATCTGAATAATATTTGATAGATCCAGAACATTTAAGACATGGACAAGCCTCAAATGTCACTGGAAAATCATATCGGGCGAGAAAATGAAAGAAAAACGTGATTTTCTTGAAATTCTAGGGACAATGTGCACAGCACATTGATGAATGTGTGCCACACATTGCCAAAGTGTGGCACATATTCATGAATGTGTGGCGCACATTCTTAGAAAAATTAATTTCAAAGTTGAAAATTAATTTAGATCTGGAGGATTTATGACAGATCGAGTACACTAGAGGCATGGAAAAGCCTCTAATGTAGCTAGATTTATCAGATCGGAAGTAAAAACTGAGAAAAATAGCATTTTCTGGAAAATTTACAATTAATGTGCATAGCACATAGAGGAATGTGTGCCACACATTGGCAATATGCGGC
>CANYBF010199425.1:0-10965 GCA_948192965.1 Dalechampia spathulata
TTTTATAAAAGTACTTTGGCAGTACATCGAATATTGATATATTATAAACTTGTAATAATGTGTGTATAATTATGACACTAAAAATGGTATGTATTAAATAATGAATGTTTAATTGAACTAGGGACCGTTAAAATGAATTAACGTTAAAAAAAAAATTCTGCACTATTTATGAATGTATGGAATCCCTTGTTGGATGATTATTAATTTTCTTGATAGAAAATTAGTAATCATTCTACAAGAGCATGTTACACAGCTAGAAGACGTGACATTCCTGATGGATAAACTCTAAGTATAGTCTTATATCAATGATTCCCTTAAGTTTGATAGATTATGGATAACATAGTGGGGGACCTTAGCCTATTCTTACCAGACTAAAACCCATGTAGCTAACCATAGCAACATTCCAAAACTAGAACCCTTTATTCATATGCTATATGGATCTATGTGTTATCATATTAGTGGATTTACTTAAATACAGCCTATTTTCTCACCTCGCATTTCTCTGCTAAGGGTTAGAATCATCTCATGATTCTATGATGGTTACATACCACATGCCTACTTAATCATCATTGTCTTATCATAGCAATATGATCTTGTCATATTACTATGCTAACAATTAGAATCATTTAATGACTCTGTATTAGTTGCCTAACCATATGCTTATTTTATTATCATTCTCTTATCATAGGAATATGATCATTCCAAAATGTTATCAGATTTTTACCATAATCCCTTATCTAATCAGGCAATGATCATCTTTTTCTTGCCTCACATGCTGAGAGTTTTATGCCTCGAGTTCCTAGTGTAACTCCAAGCTAGTATCCCACCTATGAGATTTTTGACTGACCTATCTTTATGGAGGTATAAAGGCAGTAAAGAGGGCTATTATGTTCTACGTGTTCACTAACCTTTTTGGTGTTTTCTATCCAACATGCATATATGCAAGCTCATACATTATTTTCATTAATTGCTTTCTTTTTATAGCTATAACATTGGATGTTTCCTAGCATAGGTCATGCATACATCTTATGTGTCTCATTATGTGCATCACATGCAATTGCATATGCATACACATGCATCCATGCTAACTCTCTCTATCATATGTAGACCATGTTAGACTCATAACCTACTAAGAATGTTGGATCTTCATCAGATACTTTCTGCTCAATGTTAGATGATGCTTCACTCACTATTGTTCAACATCTCATTGATTAGTTTATGTCCAAGCTTTTGACCAATGACTTCAAGACTCTCTTTTAATAACAGATCTAGGAAGCTCTTAGTCTTAGAGATTTCATCACCCTACCAACTCCTATGAAGGATAATATGTATGATATTGAGATAGATGATGAGGTCTCACTCCATATGCATGATGTTCATAAGTCTGAGACCTTTATTTTAGAATAGAAGATAGAATAGCTATAGTCTATCATGAAGACCAAGGGAATGAGGTCTAATCTTGACATTGATGAATTCTTTATTGGAGCTATTAAGAGGTTGCCTACTAAGTTTAAGCTCCTGGATGTTCCCAAGTACAATGAGGATGGGGATTTGAAGAATTATCTCAAGACCTACATGATGATGATGAGCACTACAGATCTATCGGGTGAGTATATTGTCTAACTATTCTTTATCTCATTAGAAGGACCACTGGCCTGGAATCACTGTCTTAACAAGATGATCATGATCAAGTGGAAGCCTTTCTGCATTGCTTTTTACAAGCAATACAGGTTCAAATCCCAATTTCATGTTACTCTGCTAGATTTAGAGATGGTGAAGTAAAAAGCTAATGAGTCTTTCATGGACTACTGTAGCTGGTGGATAGAAAAGGCTATGCTAGTTAGATAAAAGCCATCTAAATTAGACATGATCAATAGGCTTATTATGGGCTTACTGCCATTATACCAGGATAAGTTGAAGTATCAAACCTTCCATATATTTGAGGACATCTACTCTGTCAACCAATAGATTAAGTAGACCGAGAGGCTGAAGAAAAAGTAGTATACCTTCCTAAAACCCAAAACCACCACATACAACCAAACATAACACAAAACCCATTATATTAGTACCGTACAAACAATGAGTCTCATACTCTGAAACACTACCTAGCCTCAGAGGTACTTGAATCTTAGGATGCCACTTTCTAAACTCAGTAAAATCAAAACCTACTGCCATTACCTCCAGCATCATGGCCATAACATTGATGACTGTCATTCTTTTAGGTGGGTCATTCAAGACCTCATTGATTCAGGTGAGCTTAAAGAACTTGTTGTCTAACTACCATAAAACCAATCATACTTATGTAATATAGTCAAGGTTGCTAGAATCCCTGGTTCTTAACTCCTCCCCCTTTAGCAGTGAGGAGATTGCTCAACTACGTACTATTAGTTTTTAGCTCAATGGTGGGTTTAATATTGGCACTATTGACATATGGTATGAAAGTTCAGATGATGAGTCTATAGCTACTCAAGGCTCCTCTAAGTTTGAATTGGCAAATGTTTAGAAATCTAAGAAGGACAAGTCAGCCAAGACTACTAAGGTAGCCAAGCTAGTATCTAACACTCCTAATCAGTAGAAGTTGGGTGCTAACAAGATATCTTCTTGAGTCCATAACATGACTCAAAGTAGTAAGGTGTTCCCTCCTCATAATCTTGAAAAGAAGTTAGATGCTTTGAAGAAGCCAATCGAGGCTATAACCACTATTGATGAGGCTGGTCCAAGTAGGATTCTAGCTTTGTAACCTGTTGATAAGGGTAAAGAGGTTGCTTAGTCTAATAATGTTATCGTCAAGTAGCTGAAGAAGATGTAAGATAATATCAGTATCTAGGACTTGGTACCATCCTCCTAATAGCAGCGACAGGTCATCATCAAAGCACTCTCTAGTATGAGAATTTCTCCTTCAGCCTTTGCCTTTAAGATGAAGATTTAGTTGGTGAATTAAGAATTACGATCTAGCATGATCACTTTTTAAGATACAGACTCATCGGTTAAGGGTATTTGTCACAACAAGGCACTCTTCATCAGGGTGCACATCATGAACTTCTCCACTAGTTATGTCATGGTGGATGATGGTTCTGACATTAATGTCTACTCACTCAAGATATTATCTAAGCTCAAGATCTAACCTTCAGACTTAAAGCCATCTAAGACTATCATCAGGGTACATGATGAGTCTATCCCCTAGGAGGTGTGTCATCTACCCTGTACCAGAAGATCAAGTTTCCATATGATGAGAGTATGGTTACTATTGCAATTGATGATGAGGTTGCCTTAGCCTGGATCAAAGAGGATTTCCTTCTCATGACTTGTTTTTAGATTATTACCATCGAAGAATCTGAATCTTACTCGTACCAATCAAGTCTTGCTATGGAGAAGATATTGCATAACATGAACTTCATGCCTGACAAGGGTCTAAGCTGGTACCAATAAGGTCTAGTGGAGTTCAACATCCCTACAGCAATGTGGGAGGAAAAATATTACATTGGATTCAATCCTTATACTTTAAACAAGCCAGAAGAGTGCAAAATGATTGCCTTTATCCAGGGAGAAATGCAACATGATCGTACTCCCGAGTTGCCTAACTCAGATGACTTCTTTGACCAATATTTGTCAACTTTGATGATATTTATGATTTATCAGCCCTAAAAGCATCCAAGAAGGTTGTTGACACTTCTTTCATCATCAACCTGAATGATGACTTCCAGATCTTTTTTGATATTCTTAATCTTACCACCAATCACGTTGAGCCAGAATCCTCTACAGTTACTGCACTGTAGTCCAAGCTGTAGGGTTTGGATATAGGGAATCTACTTCTTCAGAAGGTCTACAAGGATATCATAAGACTTGTAGATAGTACTTTTAATGAGATTATGTATAAGGATGATAATGTCTTTATTGTTGTACTTTTTGATGATGATGTGATCCCTTCAAAATTTAATACAATTAAAAATAGTTTTGCTTCTATTTATGATGTGTATCCTAATGGCATTGTGCATGAACATGAGCATTACATGAGAATTTTGGACATTAATACATAATCCATTGAAATAGTTAACATTGGCATAGATGACAGGCCCTATCCTTTTTAGATTACATCAAATTTAACCACTGATGAGAGAATAAAAATCATCAAAGTGTTGAAACAGCATATAAAAGCCTTTGCTCTAAACTATGAAGACATGTCATGTCACACCCTCATTTTTAGCACGTACAATATTAATGATTTGAGAGATGAAAATTATTTTTATATACGATTAAAATTAAATGATGACATGGAATTATGGAAAAATGCGCATTTCAATGTGATAGTTCATAAATATTATGATGATGATAAGAAATATTTATCGGGATTAAGAAATAACGATAAGTTGATAGTAGATTAAGTCAAATACATATAATAAATTTAAGTATGTTTTATTAAGTTGATAAATTAAATGTACATATATTAGAGTGTGATAATTTATGTATGCATGGAAATGCATGCAACTGAGGAAATAAGATGAATTATATTTATTTCAGAGTATACATAATTTAATAATTATGTGTGATTAAGGATTGTATAAATAAATTATACATATGAAATATATACATGTATAATTATACACATAGATATAAATAAGGATTAGTGAATAATGGAGAGTAAAAGTATAATGTATGAGTATTAAATAAGTAAATGGAAATAATATTAAAGTATTAATTAGACATGTGATTAATTAAATATTATATAGTTTAAAATAATTATGTTATTAAAGGAAAATATAGAGATAAGATATTAATTAAATAATGTGTACGTATGATGGAATAAATAAAATGTTATTATTAAGGAATGAATAAAATATTAAATATGAAATATAATATGTAATGAAATAAATAATGTAAATATATGAAGGTAAATAAAAAAAATAAATAAATGATTATATTGATATTATGTGAGTGGGATTTGAGAATAATTATATTTTAATTATTTATTAGAGGATGTGTTAGCGGAGGATTATTTTATTAGATGTATGGGTAATTGAAAAAAGTGGTGTTGGAAGTGGTGTTAGTGGATGGAGAGAGAAGAATTAAATAATATAATTTATTGATAGTGGAAAAAGATGGAGGACTTAATTGATTAAATAATAAGTTGGTGGATGGTATTTTGTAATATAAAATATGTATGAATGGTATATTGGAGTATAAAAAAATACATATAGAAGGGTTTTAATTGGAGGATTTTGAAAGATATACATATAAATATGCATATTTGTATGGTTTTAGGAGCTACAATCATATGAATAGGGTGCATTGGACTAAATCAGGTGATTGATCATATGGTAATGAAGTTTAGCTTGATTTTTGACTTGTTTGCTTAAAAGTGAGGTTTGATTGGGTGTTGTTGATGATGATTCAGTAGATCCATGCATTTTTGAGTATATTAGAGTTATGGCTGAATTGTTCAATGTTGAATCATGCTTTGGCCGAAACATTTTGATATAGATTAATAGTTTTTAGCTTTTAGTTTGAAGTTTTAGTTGTTTAGTAATGTAAAAATTGATGAAACTAGTGGATTGTGGAGTGTGTGTGGGTTGTATAGTGTTTTCCTTATCATGGCTGAATGCTCTAAGATAAAATATGATCAAAATGGTAAGTAAAAAATTCTTAATTAAAGGTTTGGTAAGATTCATAAGTAACAAATTAAGATAAGATAAATTAATTTAAATTATAAGATGATTTAAGATTGATTAGTGAAGTTGCTAATGATTTTAGAGTTTAATAATTAAAAGATCAAAAAAATGACTTCTATGATTGATAATTTAATTCTATGGCTAAGAATTAATGAGGAAATTGAGATATTTTAATAAATATAGGATAAGGTATACGATATTTTTAAAGGATATAGACTTAAAAGAACATTTTAAAATGTTAAAGTGGATTAAATTGAAGTTTACGATAATGATGACTATGGATGCTCAAATAATTGATAAATTAAGTGTATTAAATAATATTAGAAGGTTTAAGAAGTAATTAATTAAGGGTATAAAATAATTTTAAGTAAGATCTAAAACTGATGAGATAAATGGAAGCTAAAGGAGAGGTATGTTATGGAACTTGTGGAAATTTCATGTTTTGTACTAAAATGGAGTTATTATAAGAAGTTTATGAGAATAAATTATGAATGTTACAAAATGAATTTAATAGATATGACCATTATTGATTTAAAATGAAGTAAAGGATAAGATTGTATATGATTTGATGGTGACCCAAGAATAGAACTGATTTGAAATATTAGGATAAGAATGAAAGATATTATTTAAAAGTATTATGAATTACCTGAAAAATTGAATATAAAGAATTATGTGGATAACTGTTTTGGGTGGACTAAAATAAAGTTGAAAGAGATAAAGGTATAAGATGAAAATTTATATTAAATACATAAGTTAAAGACATGAGGCTTATTAAATGTTGGTGATTAAGTGAGTTAAAAAGGGATAATAACATACGATTTATAAGTGTTCAAATTATTAAGATTCATATTGATATTTAAATGTATAAGTTTAAGACATGTGGGTTATTTAAATGAAAGTAAGTGAAGTTCAAAGGTATATGAAATATGATTGAATTTTAGGAATTTAAAGTTGAGATAATAACTTAAAGAATATTCGTACATTAAATTAAGTCATTGATTGGCAAATAAAAAGGGGTTAAGTGACAATGATATTTAAATGTATGTTAAATAAAGTTAAGATGTTATTTAAGTAATTCTTAAATAAGATATGATAAGACATTATATTCATAGTAGTATCAGAAGATTTATGAATCAAAATAAATAATGTTTATGTTAATGAGAGAGAAATTATATTTATGGAAGGTTAAATAAAAATAAGTATGATATCAGAAATTATATAATGATAGTTAAATGTTATAAAATTGAGTGATGATATTGAATAAGAATTAACAGATGCTAATGGATTATACTAAACGGAAATAGAAATATATGAATGGGATATTAATAAGAAGCTGTTAAGTATTTGTATAGGACATAAATAAAAGATTAGTATATGATGTTAATAAGGAATAAGTTAAGAACATATAATGTATATGAGATAAGGACTGATTAATATGATGATAATGAAAGAGTCTTTATTATATGATGGAAAGTTTAATAGTTATTAACAGAGATGCAATGATGAATATTAGTATGATTGTTTAAGAAATATTATGTTAAGAAAGTGGAATAAAGTGTTATATGATTAATTGATTTTATGTACAGTGATGTATGTTTGTAAGCATTAATGATAAATAATAATGGAATTAAAGTTATAAATTAAAGATGAATATTTAATTCGTGATATTATGTGATTCAAAGGGAATTTCAACACAAATCATTGGAAATTTAAAAAGGGACTAGAAATTAGGTTTGTGCTTTTTAGTTGATTCCTTAATAATTGGATCGGCATGTAAGTATGAACTTACCTTAATTTTAACATGTGATTACATGTTTCATTTTATTCTTTTATTTCAATATAGACATGAATGATTAAAGTTAAATTTAAACATGATTTTTCTTAGAGGGTACTTTATAAGTTATGATAATGTATATCATGGTATTCATCTTAATTGATTTATGATGATATGATTATGATGGTATAATATATTAAGATGATATTGATATTTAAAATAATGATGATAATACAAATTTTAGATAATCACATTGAAGTGAAAATCATTAATAATAGTAAAGATAATTTTTAATGATATTGGTTTATGATATATTGATTGGCATTTATGCTGATACCATATGATTGATAGATGTAATGACTGCTTAATTAATTTATTGTCGTGGGAATTTTATGTTGATGAATTGAATTTTTATGAAGTACTTTATTATTATGATATAAGTATGATTATGATAGCATATGATATAATGATGGTAAAAATATATTGAAGCATTACTATTTATTAAAGCTATGATTATTAATTATTATTATAACATAAATTAATCGTTATGGAATTAATTTTATAACAAGGTTCTTTTTCATTATGATAAAATCATATCATGATATTGATTGATGGTTGATAATTTTAGAACAAATATGAAAAGATGAAAATAATATAAAATCATATATCGATTTAACAAAAAAAGTTTATATATACTAAATTATAAATACAGTGATAGGATAAATTTGATAAAAGGAAATGATCATTTTATTATATATGATATTAAAATTATAAGAAGGATTATATATGATAATTTATTATGATGCTTATATTTATGACATGACATCAGAACATATTGATTATATGCCATGAATTATAAAAGTAAGGAGGTATAATTACATGATAGAAGATGAAGCTATAAGTTGAGAAATATTAAGGAATGAAATGATTCTAAAAGTATGATATGTCGGTTTATAAAAATGTGTTTAGTAGCGGAAGATGAAATTTAAAGCTTTTTAAATACACATTTAATAATGGATCTAGCAATTCTATACATAGAAAACATCATATACAGAGAAGATTATACAAAGGAGATTGAAAAGCTTACTTTAGGCCAATATCCTTCTTTCTTTATCCTTCTGAAAAGTTGTAGCACACTTTTTAATCCCCAAGGATAGAGGATCTCTAAACTATCCACACAAGTTAAGAAAATGATTAGTAGTCAAATTACTAGTTTTGTTTAGAGACCAGTAAAATAAAACATAAAACAAAATGGATGAAGAAAGATGATTGAATTCGGTTTTCTTCTTGATGTTCTATCAAAACTGAATTATTTTTCTTGTTCTTGAGCATCAAAATACATAAAACCAGAAGGACAAGAGAGGTAGCCAAAATTTGCTTCTGTCACTCAATATGTTTTCACCAAAACATAATGATATAAGCCTAATTAGGTTTAGGTTATTTTAAGTCAAGTCATGTGCATGTCACATGCTTTTGGCATGTGATTTGCATATGACTGACTTAAATTTCCTTCTAGAAGCACATGACAATCATGTACACTTCCGTGTAATTCATCATACATGAATAAGCTATGTGACATTCACGTTTTGACCATTAAGTCAATTAATTCCGTCAAAAACCTGTATATACCATGCATGTAAAACATGTCATCTTAAATCACTTGTACCTTAAGTTTTACTTATCAAATTTCAGTGATCTTGGTATTAAATCAAAGCTCTTTTCATGCTCTTTATAATAAACATGAAAAATCTAGGTTATCTCATAACCACAAACACATTATTTCACCAATATCCATTTATGATTATCATTTCCTTACTTTTAATATACAACCTTTTGGGTTCTTGACATGTTGGAAATATATGAACATATTGTTAAACTTCATTTAATGACATCATATGTAAATCATGAGCAGTGTATAGTCACACATCATGACTACCCAAATGCTAAGAGGTTATTAGTTTGAGTACAACCATTCCACATCATATTCCATGCAATAAACTCCTTTCACCATCCTTTATCTCATTCAGGTTTGAGTATGGAATAATGTCAACTCAATGCATGATCAAGTGTGTTAGATCATGCCATAAATTTGATGTTTCATGTACTATAATCTTTATTCCTAAAATTCCCTTATGAAACTCATTCATTAATAGGCATCATACTCTGGCCAGAGATTCTTGAATAAAGAATATTACATGAATCATTGAGATAAAACCCTTACATTTAATTTAAGGTGGTAAATCCTTTCTTGATAAACAAATACCTTTAACTACTTCACATTATATCCAACCTTCAAGTTATGAATGCCTCCTTTGGAGGAATAAAACATAGGATTCCAAACATAGTGATCCATAATGAAGATAACCTTGTTATCTTAAGTCCTAAAGATACTTGCACTATTGATATGAGTGAGATATCTTTCATAGACATAGATCAATTATCCATATGAAATCTCACTAGCAAGGCCTTCAATGAGTCAATCATACTTGCTCTGTGTCTATGAAAAATGATGCTCTAGAGCATACATTAATAAACTCCCACTTGTGCGAGAGCCAATCATACATAAACTTCAATCCCACATAAGTTACATGTGTGTCATACTTGCTCTGTGTCGATGCCTTAGTGAGAGGGTCCACCATGTTCTGATCTGTGGGAACTTTATTAACCTCTACTTCTCATCTACCAATGATCTCCCTAATTAAATGGTATCTCTTAAGTACATGTTTGCTCTTTTGGTGAAATATAGGCTCCTTTTATTTGGCTATTGCTCCATTGTTATTAGAAAATAGAGGAACAACTTCTGCACTACAGGGAACCATACCAAGTTCATTAATGAACTTCTTTATCCACACGACTTCCTTTATTGTGTTCGATGCAACTATGTACTCTACCTCCATTGTGGAATATACTATGGTCTCTTATTTGGAACTCTTCTAAATAATCGTACTATTGGTTTGTATAGTGATTAAGCAGTGGAAGAAATTTAAAATTTTCATTTTAAAACAACAAACCAAAAGAAGATCTTTGCATCAAAACACAGAAAAACAAGTTTAGAGATAACAAGTGGCATATTGGATAGTAACTCTTACTTTTAATGTAGATGTCCTTCGTTCTTTATCTCTAAAGTGTTTATGGTTGTAGCAAACCAAAAACCACCAGGATAGGCAGCCTCCAACAGTATCCACATGAAATAAGGATGTCCAAGCAAGCAACCAATTGCTTCTATCTCCTTTCCTGTGAACTAGCAAAGAAAAAGAAGAAAAATCTTATGGAATTTTCGTCTTCCTCACAATTACTCTTGTGAAGGCCGAATTCTCCTTGTGCAGAAGAGTGCATTTTTGGCCAAAGGAAGAAGAATGGTGTGGCTTGACCTAATTCTCCTTCTCCATAAAGTATTAGATTAATTTCCATAAGTGATTTTTGACTTTTCCTAAAAGTACGAAAATGCCCTTTTTAGCTTGATTCCTCATTTGTAAGTTTGTGACCTCTTGGGTTCCTAATATGTCGGCAACATGTTAAATCTTA
>CANYBF010199434.1:0-24202 GCA_948192965.1 Dalechampia spathulata
ATTTTTTTTTGCACTTATAAATTTCATTCAAAAACATTATTAGGACCACCTTTCATAAGCATTCAAAATGCACTTCTTAAAGCATGAATACTCTATTTTCATCACTTTAACCTATTCTTTTACCTCTTTTCACTTTGAATTATATATCTTATGAAATTCCATTCATGCATATCATACTCATAAGCATATCTAGCATATCAAAGCATATACTAATCATAGTCCAATCATACTTTCCATGCACCATTCATTCTCATGCATAAAATGCAAATGTGTAAAAATGCTAATAATGCGGATGTGACAATATGTATCATATGTCTTCATGTAACATTTCTTATGCTTATACAATCTTGAACATATGCACATATATAAGCTTTAATTGTACTTTAATATACTTAAATCATCATTTCTCTTACTCTTTTTTGTTCAACTTACACATGTCTTTATCACTACTCTAATATGCCTTTTTTTTTATTTCTTCTACCTTCTCTTATTGTGCATACATCTATCTGTATTTCGAGGCATATACGAGCATCAAAAATCATCAGATGGTTTCTATACATAAATATAATACAATGAATCATCATTGCTCTTTTACTCATAACTCAATTATCATATATTTGTATAAAAGTCCATATCCATATTTACTATCATTGATAACCATTTCACTATATAAACATACCTCTCTTTCTATTCATGGCAACGGATTCCACCAGTTAGCAGCAAGGACTTGGTTCGACTTCTCATTATACATTTCTTATTTTATAGGCAGTAAACACAATTTTACATTCGAGCTAAACCATAGCTCTGATACCACTTTACATGTCACACCCCGCTCCAGGATGGAACATGCTCCCGTAGAATAATGAACAGTCTCTAGCACATAGAAACTATTAATTATTCTACAAGGGATGTTTATATTTTTTTTTTACCTTAAAAAAAACAAACTTTACATTTGCAAACTTATAATTGAAAAGTATTTACGATTTAGAATTTAATCAAATGATACATGTAAATTTATACATATAAAATACTTATGTAATGAAAACCATTTAAGAATATTTAAACTCACATATAATATATATATATATATACCAAAGAATCACCCTTTGCATAATATATGCATAATTAATTCCCATGTTTATATATACCAAAGAATCACACATATACCATTAAATAACATATTCATTTAAATAAATAAAAAACATTCATCATAAAAATATTCTTCTATCAGCCCTTCATGCATATTCAACTTTATAAAATATCTTTTCATATGTTTCTACCATTTTCTCTGTAAATTCCATATCATATGGAATTTCTCTATTCATAATGCACTTTTCATTATACTCATCAAGCTATCACATTTGTGCATCATATTCGATTCATGCATTTCATGCATTCATCAATCATTCATTGTCACATATTTATAAAATAAAGGCATATCGTTAGGCTATGAAAATCAGGATGTGACAGGAAAAATCTGTTTTGGCAAACACTTATACAAGAACATTAAGAAAGTATTTTGGCCGAATATTCAATAAAACACTTACATTTTTGCTTTAGCTTGAAGTTCAAAGAAGAAGAAAGGAAAAGTGTGCGGTCTTAATGCTCTTGAAGGAATGCTTCGGTTTTCATCTTAACAAAGAGAATACAAGATTATCTTGTCCAAACATATAACTTATGTGTAATAGATAAAGTTTTAGAAGAGAAAAAATGAAGAAGATTGAGCAATTTTTCGTAATCTAAGGAGATTGAATGAAAGAAGAAGATAATGATAAGGAAATATTTGAAAATGAAAGGAAAAGAATAAGGATGGCCGGCTAAGATGGAAATGAGAGATGGGGGTGTATGGGTTATATTAAAAATGAGGGCAATTTCGTAAATTATGAAGGTTTCTTTAGGGCAATTACACCTTAAGTTAATTTGCACCCTCACACACTCCACAAAACCCTTTAAATACATGTCATTTTACTAAAGATTCATTAATATATTTTATTTTTCCTGTAAATCCGTCAAAATTTATATAAGTATACTTCTAATATATCAATTTGTTTTTAATTTCCTACACCAATTTAAATACCTTACTTCAAATCATATTTATTCAAAAATATATAGATATTTATTCTATCCTTTATATTTATTTATTAAATCAATACCTTATTATTATTTTTCATCTTTCCATAATTAATTAAAATACATTTCGAATTTCCACATCATCAATCTTAATTCTCAATTAAATTAAACCTTATTTTATTAATTCCATCACATGCCCTATTATTATCTTAATTCCTCCATTACATGCATTCCATGCATTCTTAAATTATTTCACCTTGATATACGTGCATTTTAAGCTATCGATCTAATTTTACCCAATCAAACTTATTTATTTTTTTACAATTAACTTATTCTACTATCATATTATCATCATTCCTTATTCTTAATAAATATTTCTTATCGTCCTTATAATATTTATGAACTATCACCTTAAAATACATAAATATTTCATAATTTCACGTCATCATCAAATTTTTGATCATATAAAAAATAATTTTTATCTCTCAAATCATTAATTTTGTACATGCTAAAAATGAGGGTGCGATAATTTATAAGTATGTTTTTAATGTTTGTTAGGAGGAGTGACTAGTAAGCTTAAATGATGCTTAAAGATTGATCATTATGACAAACACTTGCTAGGTTTGTCTTTTGTACAAGATATTCCTCTCTACCTATACATGGAACATGATGATCAAATCTATATATCAACTCCATTAATCAATAAGAAAAGTAATTGAATTCTATTTAATTATTATGTCTCATTATAATCTTACCGTGCATTGCTTGTGGGTGATGTTTGAGCTATATTATACACTCTTAATACTATTCTTATTAGGATTGTGATATTCATGATACTCTGCAATACATGTCTAGATCATGAACTAATTATTTATGGGATTAAAGGGGTGACTAGTATAGAGAGTGCCTTATACTAGCATCATATAGATGCTTGGTAAGAGCTTTGACCTAGACCTATGATACTTGATATTAAAGCTTCAAAAACTATGTAGGGAGGCAGCTACATAGTTGAGTGATTTGGTATCATATAAGTATGAGATTGTGTAATTGAAAATAACTTGAAAGATTTAATAGGTACATATCAACAAGATATATGTATTTTCAACACTCATTTAATAAAAACTTCTTAGTTAAATATGCTTGACTTGAAGTAACTATAGAATTAATGATCTCCTTGGAATTTTGATTGGGGAAGCATGTGATTAAGTATATAACATGTTGGAAAAATCTCATTGTGTATTATAGAGGTAATTATCAAATCAAATTGTTATTGATACATATGGTATATACTATTGACTTAAGTGAGAGAATATTAAACAAGTATGCATTTAGATGCTTGGAAAAAAAATGATGAATTTCATATTATATTAAAGTAAAATACATGTAAAAATGAGGTGTTTGAAAATAAAACTAAAATCTTGACTAGAGATGCATTGGAAAGGCTTGAAATTTGATTAAATTAATGAATTAAGAGGTAAGTGTGCATTGAGGTGTTTCGATGATGTTTAACCTTTTTGAAAAAATTATCTTCTTTGAAAAACTCACACCTCAACAATAACTTCATTATAAAATTACCATTAATACATCATCATCATCATCTATAGGTATTTATTTTAATCTTCATTTATCAATAATCTATTTTATTATAATATTCTTATCTATTATTTATATTCTTATATTATTTGTAATGAAGTTGTTTATTACATGCTGTCAGAGGGGATTGGATACGGTCAAAATCGACATCCATTCAAGACTATAAAATCAACTTTCTTTTTTTGTTTTTTTTCTAAAAACAAAATTGTCATCATGGCAATGTAATTAGCTGTTAATTAATTATGATTAGTCTAATATGATGGCTATGAATTTAGAATAAGCTATTCATTTTTCTCAGCATAATTATCAAAGTTACAGTTCTTACTTTTTATTTTACAATAATGTTCACTTTTATAAAAGTAATTCTTTTTTATAATAATAATAATTATTATAATAATAATAATAATTATTATTATTATAATACTTTTTTAATGATAAACTCATAATAAATTTAAAATTAAACTAAAAAAGAAATATTATTTTTACAAATATTTTCAAAATCTGCTATTTTTGTAATGTTTTGAAAAGCATGTCTATTTTACAAAATTTTTTCCATTTTAATAAATTTTTAAAAAATCTCAAATAACATTTTTTGAAATATTGATTTAAAATGATATATTCCAAGTCCAAGTGGGGATGTGGTATTAAGCTTTGAATAGATGACAATAAGACCAAAGGCTCGAATGAGACCTTGTAGTTATTAATAAAGCCAAATATTACATGAATTACATAGAAATCTTGATAAGAAGCTTGACACAAGATGGGTCATTCACCAATTGGAATGCTTTGTTTATATCTTTCAAGTCCACTTGATGGGTCAATAGCTCTTCTAGATGCAGCTCCTGCTCCATGTCCAGATCCTTTTATTAATATGTAGTTGGCTTTGTTGAAATGTAATATAGAGTGAATTAAGATAATGACAAGGGAACTAACCTTGGTGGATTTATGAAATAAGATTGGGAGGTGGGATTTGACCTTGAGACCTCCGAAGACGCTGCCCTTCAAGGTGGCACCCAAGAGAAGAGGGACTGTACTAATTTCCATTGTTGCATCGTTTGGCGCTCCCACTGCTATTGTCTTCCCGATTCCCTATCAATTTATTCATTTTATTACTTCAATTTTATGCCTAAAATGCTTGCAAGGAAGTATTTAGTATTTTTATGAACTTGCCATTACCGGCTTGGTAGCGAGAAGACATTGATTGACGAGGGGCCCGGCACCAGCGCATTCAAGGCAACAGTTCACCCCAACTCCACCTGTCAATTCTTTGATCTGTTGTGATATTGATTTTTCTGACTCCTCTGGATTGATGAAATCGGTCATTCCAAATGCTTCCCCCTTTTCTTTCTTCCTTGGATTTTTGTCCACCCCAATGATTCTGCTTGCCCCTTGTATTCTAGCCGCCTCGATCGCCTGCAATTCCAAGTCAGAAGCTCAATGATCAGGAGCGGATCTAGGAAAATGGAAGTTTGTGGGTAATTTATTTAACAAAAGAAAAACTTGGAATGCATGTATACCCCAAGTCCAACAGCACCAAGGCCTATAACCGCAACGGTGGAGCCTTTCTGGACGTTGGCAACTTTCCAGGTTGATCCAAATCCAGTGGAATACCCACAAGAGAGGAAAGATGCATGTGCAAGATTCATGCTTGGGTCGATTTTGAGGACATAGTTGGAATCAATGACTGTGTATTCAGACCAAGTTGAGCAAGAAAGTAGGTGGAATATCTTCTGGCCTCTGATGGACATTCTTGAAGTTCCATCAGGCATCAGCCCATGAGTCGGCAGTGGGTATTTGAGGCAAAGATTGGTCTCGCCTGATATGCAATTCTCACATTCGTTGCACTCGCCAAGAAATGTTGGAATCACAAGGTCTCCTTCCTTTACATTTTTCACTCCCTCCCCAATGCTTTCCACCACCCTACGTTACGAACCCAAGTTCATAATCTCCATTAAAGAATTTCAGAAGCTGGATATTCATTATCAGGTGAAAGACGAAGCTTACCCGACGCCTTCGTGCCCAAGCACTCGAGGATAAAGTGGCTGGCAAACAATACACAAAATTTGTGATAAAACCATGGCTATGAAGAAAAATTAAGATAATTAATAATATGAAAAAAATGAAAAAGCAGACTAACAAAAGGGAAGCCACGAGCCAAGGTAATATCACTGTGACAAAGACTAGCATAAAGCATTTTAAGTCTGACTTCTGATGATCTTGGAGGCTCTACTTGTATCTCTTCCACCTTCATTTCCTCATCCTTTCCCCAACACACAGCAGCTGATCACACCATCAAAAATGAAAGAATTGTTTATCGATCGATTTACAGTATGAAAATCGAAGTTTCCATTATAGATTGAAACAAATTTGTTAGTGTCAACTGGGTATATTTCGATTCCATCAAAGTTTCAAGATTTTGAGCAAAACTTGATCTTAAACCAGAAAACAAGAACAACTAATATGGATTGTAGGGATATATACCTTTGCATGTAATCACTTGTGCAGCGCTGGGCTTGGACATTTTGTTATTCTTTGGAGGATTTCAGTGAATGATGTGTTGGTGTTTACGTGCATTTATAGGAAGAAACTGCCATTAATGAAGTGGTATGATCAAACAAGAAATGGAGGTGATAAGCATTTGATGTTGACTCTATACCAATAAGGTCCAGTCTGACGTGCTATTAAATAAGTCAACCCAGAGTTGTTGCTCTCCTAGTCAACAAAACAAATGTTTTTTTTTTTGTTGTTTTCCAAAGGCAAGCCGCAGATGTCAATGGAGGATGCCTCCGATAAACCCATTCAGCAATTAATACCAAAAAAGACAACCATAAAACCTAAACCAATAAAAACAGATCAACTTCAATATCAATGGCGTATCAATCATCATCACCATGAATTATTATATCATATCATATGAAATCAAGATAAAAAAAAACCAACATTGAAATTTGAAAAAATAATTAGAAAAATAAATCTTAGATTCAAATCAAAAAAAATTAAAGGCAATTTGAGCATTAAAGGACGTCTCCGGAGAACGGCATGGCACCAAATAAGGAGGCAGCGGACAGAAACAGGAGGAGGCTGCGATGAGGAATTTTTTTCAGATTTACAGAAATAGAAAAAAAAAAACCCAAATAGAAGATATAAAAAATGGTGGAAGCATCACTACAGTCCGAAGTGGCGGCGGCGGTGGTTTACCAATGAATCTGACGATAAGGCGGCGGCAACAGAGAGATTATATCGCATAACCAAATAAGGCTGAAACCATTGAATTTTTTAAAATTCCTTTTAAAATAATTAAAAAGTTTTGAAAATTTTATAAAAATAATACTTTCAAATTTTTATTTTTAATTACTTTATCTTGTATTTTTCAGGTATTATTTTTGAAAAAAATTTAAAAAAATTTTACTTTTTAAGAAAATCGTTATTTTTATTTTTACAATTATTTCTAAATTAATTGGAGTTATATTTTATGAAATATTTAAATTTATTTTATAGTTAAATTTAAATAAAATAATATTTGATTCATTTAAAAATCTATAAGAAAAGTTTATTAATAGATTGATGAGATATTTTGTTAACCTATATAGAAATAATTGTATTTTACATAATATAATATAATTTTTAATATAAAATCATAAATATTTATAAAATATTATATTTTATTAATATTTTTATTTTTTAAATAAAATAGTAAGTAATTTATTTTTTAGAATTTTTAAAATTTGATTAAATTCATGATATATAAAAAAGCAAGGAAAAAGAAATAAAGATGATTAAATTTTTTTAAATGCTTGAAACAAAATAAATAATTATAAATAAAAAAAATGGTATAGATTTGAATTATTAAGAGCGTTAATGAAACAATAATAAATATAAAATTTTCATAAATATCAAACATCTAGAAAGTGTTAATAAAATGATCATATTTAATTTTTATTTAGATATTTTGTGAGATGAGATTTTCATCATAAGATAAAAATAAAAATAAAAATAAAAATCATTAGTAAAGTGTGTAGTAGATGATATCATTAATTATATTCGAATAATGAACCATGTTGTAAACTTTATATACTTTTCGATCACGGAGCCAACATCTGAACAAAGGGGGCTAAACCCTACGCATCAAACCCAGCCCAACCCTACTTACCCAGCCCTCAAGGCGGGCCTTCAGCCCCAACAAACCAAGCCAACCTCTCATTTGATTTGTAATATCTATCATTTTGAAAAATTTATACAATTCTGCAAAATTATTTTCAATTTTATCCTTTAAATAATATTTTTATTTTTTTTATATCAATCTCAAAATTACACTTAAAAAAATTAACAAAAATAATATATAATTATTATTAATTATTAATATTCAAAAAATATTTAATACATTATTTATATTTAATAAAAAATAATATATATTAATTTATTATTTATAAATTTATAATCATGTTTACTTTCCCTAAAATAAAATTAGGGTTGGCTTTTAAGTTTAATATAAATTAGTGTATGGATAGAATTTGATAAATAAATATTAATACTTTTGTAATAGATAAAAACTATAAAAATGTATTATTTTCTTAAATTTGATATAAATTTATACAATTTATTAATATAAACTATAATCATAGAGAACAAAATCTTTATTGACTTGAATATATTAAAAAAAGATTATTTTTCAACTACATATTCTATATTGCTGAAATGTATTTGATTAGAATTTCAATAACATTCATTTTATTTTTATTTTTATTTTAAAATTTAAAATAGTAGATTAAAAGTTTAAATATGAAACTTTACTTTATATATGAAGCAAATTAAATTAGATAAGCTTTGATCATATAAATCATAAACTTCTGTTAAGATCAAGTTTGTCAATTACAAATATAAAAAAATAAATACTAAAATTCATCCAAATAACAAAATAGACTATAAACCTATTAAAATCTAAATTTAAACCAATTATGAAGTAATAAAAAATTAACCAAGTGATGACAAATTATATGAGCTTTTCTAGCATTGGTAGTGTTAGTGCATACTTTAGAGCATCATGTAATATATGTAATTTTGTATTGAATATTTCATCAATAAGAGACATTATTCATTATTTTAGTGTAGTATTTCATTATAATTTTTTTTGCTTGGAGTATTAAACTAAATAATAAAGTCTAAGTATTGGAATAGCATAAGAAAAATTCATAAAGAGTTTATGAGATGAGATTTTTATTATATACAAAATATTCAATATCTAAATTATCTATGATCATAGTATTAATGAGATTGTACATTAAATATATCACCACATGTTATACTTTCTATAAGGGATACTTCCTTTAAGGGATGATTCTCAATCACTATGACATGAGATATCTAAAGTAAATATATGGATGAATAATATAGTACTAGTTCATTGAAGACCTTGCCAATGAGATTTCATATGGATAATTATCTATGTTTATAAAGTAAATCTCATTTATATCAATAGTGCAAGTATCCTTAAACTTGAGATATCAATATTATCTTAACTATGGACTACTATGCTTTGACTTTTGCACTTTATTTCTTATTAGGAGGTGTTGATAGTTGGGATGTTGGGTATAATATAAAGTAATTAAAAATATTTGTATGTCAATAAATGATTCACCATCTTATATTAATTCTAGGAGTTTTATCTCAATGATTCATATAGTAATGTTTGATTCATGAATCTCTAGTCAAAGTAAGAATGTTAAGTTATGAATGTGATTCATAAGGGTATGTTAGGAATAAAGATTATAGTACATGAATCATCAAGTTTATGATGTGTTCTAACATACTTTGATCATGCATTGAGTTGACATTTATTTATACTCAAATCTAAACAAGATAGTGGATGGTAGAAGGAGTTTATTACAACGGTATTTGATATGGAATTAGTATAACTAAATTAATGATCTCTTGATATTTGGGTAGCTATGCTATGTGATTAGACACCACCCTTGACTTACATATAATATTTTTAAATAAGATTTAATAATATCAAAATAAGTAGCCAATATTTCAAGAATCCACATTACAATAAAATTAGTTTAGCAATGAAATTTACAATCATTTAGTGATAGATTAAAGATGTCAAATAGTTCATCACTATATCATTTGATGCTAAAATTTAAAATGGATTCATCATAAAATAGTAATAAACTTAACAACGGACTTAATGATGGATACATCTGTCGTTAATTAGTAATGGATTATAATTATCTTTAATTCCATCACTATTTAACGATGAATATGTTCGTCTCTTAATCCATCACTAAATAAAGACAAACAGATTTTGTCTCCAAATCTATCACTAAATTTAAAAATTGATTGATTAGAATTATTAATTTTTAAAAATGAATGAAAAGTTAGATATATATGAAACCAATAATAACATGATTTCAAAATGAAATTAGTAATTAAAATTTTCAATAATAAATATAAAACTAGTTATTTTAAATCATGTTAAATTCAACATTTTCTCTATAATTTAAATATTTTCATAATTTAACACATGTAAAAATAATACTTCTATAATTCATAATCTTATTGTAACTCCTTGCCCCAAATATTTACATTATAACACATCCATCAATAATAATCATCATTTCCATAAAAGCAATGAATGTAGCATCATGTTCATAAAGTTAAAATCATTGTAATTTATTTGATAATAACTAAAAAAGTTAGTGGATCTAAAAAATAAGAAGAAATATACTATGATCAATCAATCGTATCAGCATCCTGATGATCATCAAAAACAAGAGATGTTGTTTTATGGTTATAAGATAACTTGAATCTTCAAAAGGTTACATACAAAAGTTAAGGGATCAAAAATAGAGAATAGATGTTGATTTAATATAGGATATTGTTTCATAGTTATAAGATAACTTGGATTTTTCATGTTTATGAGATAAAGCATAAAAAGAGCTTTGATTGATACCAAGATCATGTTATTATAATAAGTAGAACTCCAAATATACATAATTTAAGATTGCATATGTCATGCACATGCATGACTTAAAATGAAGGAGGAAGGTCATATGATTGTCACATGACTTATTAGAATTTCAAAAGTGTATGACACATCATATGTTGATTGGATTAAGTCATGCTTATGTATTATAACACATAAGTTGATATGTTACCCCTAATTGTCACATAAGCCCTACATCTTATTATAAGGTTACAAAAACATATGCTTCTGTGTCTCCTCTCAAGACTCACACACTCTTTTATAGAAAAGAAAGAAAAAGGTCAAAGCTACTAAGGAGAAAAAGCATTCAGTTTTTCAAGAGCAAAATCATATGATATCCACTCTTCTTTTACTCTTAAGCTTTTGTTTCTACTAGTCTCTAAAATAATTATTTTGAACCAACAAACAATTAATCATAAATAAAATAACATGTTTAATAAATAAAGTATTGATGTAATATATAAGTAGGTATAAAAAAAATACAAATCAATCTCATGATGAGAAAATGTAGTATATGATTACCATAGAGTATAAATCACTTTTAATAACAAAAAATATAGAACAAATAATTAAAAAATATATATAGAATGAACAATTAATAAAAAAATATAGAATAAAAAATTAATCAAAAAACACAGAAATCAATCTTACATTGATAATGAAAATTTATTTGGTATATAATTGATTATTTGATATATTACTTAGAGGAAGGTATCTTGTTTTACAATATTATTCCTTTAAGAGGTCTCACAAATGAATTTTTGAAAATAATAAATGGTACACTAAATTAGAAATTTAAAAGTATTTTAAATAGAAAAAATAACTCTAAAAAGTATGATCATATAAGTATGTACAATAGTAACAATCTATGGTAAAGGAAAGTGCATATGTTTAATATGTAGGGTATCTCCTCTCATATTCAATTTCATATTTGTTGAAAATTTGACAACTAAAAATTTGAGGAAAAATAATTTACTAATTCTAAAAGAACAATATATTTGTTTTAAAGAATGATTAACTTAAAAAAATATAGATATATATATATATATATATATAATCCTGAAGTATTGTAAATTAATTTTATATGAACACCATGTAAGGAGTTTTATGATATTTTTAATGCTGAATGCATATTATGTTCATTTAAGATTTTCTATCCATATTATACATATCTTCAAACTATTAACAATATATTTTTATCATCATATGATGGAAAACCTATAGAACAATATAAACCATATTAGAGATGACATTAAAGCTTGAAATGCATAACAATCTCGAAAACTCATAATAGATAAAGCTTAATAGAATTCATAGAAGATAAGCTTATTAATTAATTAATATTAGACATGCCTTAAAAAGGAGAAATAGATGGTAATTATTTTATTGAAAGCTCACATCCTAAATAGTCACCACCTAATACATTTATTTTGAAAAATATAGTTGATCATTCAAAGAAAATTAATAAACATAAACCACAATTCTAACTTGGTAATCAAGAAAATTGAATTAAAAGTCATGAATTTATATGATTAACTAATATCATGATCTTTCAATATGTTAAACTTTATTTTTAAATTAAAGTATTATTTTAATTTTAAAATAAATAAATCATACATATTTGTTTGCCATTTTGAATACTTGAGGATTGGAGGTTAGGTCGTTTCAAGCACAATGATTGTCAACATCCGCCATAGCCTCCATTTGCCATGAACGAGGAGCAGAGAAATGCTCAAGAATAGGAAGACCAGGAACGAAGTCACTCGACCAAAAGAAGGTCTTATTTGAGTTCAAAGCGAGGAGCCAGAGACAAATTACAATTGCAAAAGCCAACTCTAAGAAGCAGCTTTACTTTACTTTAAAGAGGGGCTAAGTTAAGTTTAAGGAAAAAAATTTATACAAAATGCATCAACTGATCTAAAAACATTAATGAGTACTTGTTAATTAATTAATATTAAATATGTTCAAGGAAATGAAATAAATAGTGATTATTTATGGAAAGTCTATTGAACAAATGGAACAACACCTAATATATTCATTTTAAAAAAAGGTTAACCATCAAAAGTTAATTATAATTACTTGCTTAATGTAATAAATCATACATATTTATTTAAGTTAAATTCAATAAATTTTGATATTGAAAAATCTTTTGTGCATTTTGAATTTTTAATCTATGTTATACATAAATTTTTTCTATATATAACACATCAAAAAATCTAAAATCACAAATAGATCCATAGAAGACATCAATGCTTAATAACAACCCAAACTGGATCACAATCATAATTACTCTTGTTGAACTTTGGGGTCTTTAATCTTAGTCTTGATGTTAACAAATAATGTTTATAGGAAGATTGTTGAAGTTTTGAATGATTTTAGGCTTGGTACCGGCATACAGAATAGGGTACAAGCATACTATTTGGTTTCCTAGGCTATACGGGCGTACAAAGAGGCTATCTTGGGAGGAAAATTTGACAGAAGGTTTAGTACGGGCGTACCATTTGGTTTCCTAGGCTATACGGGCGTACAAAGAGGCCGTACTGGGAGGAAAATTTAACAGAAGGTTTGGTACGGATGTACCACTTGATGATATGGCCGTACGGATGCTACTGACTCATTTTGGGTCGATTTTATGGTGTCGTACGAGGGTACGCAAACACGTATGATTGTACGGCTCAAAATATGCATTTTTAACATTGTTTAAAATGTTGTAAAATCACTCTTTTTTGCATTGATTGCATCCCCAATAGTCATATGGGCATGGAATGACTTATATAAGTGTAGATTAACCGTGTACTTAGGTAAGTTGTTTACTTAGGTAAGTGATTTAGGCATTTGTTGGCCGAACCACTATAAATTTCTTTTGTTCTATTATTTCTCTCTCTAATTCTTGTTACCTGTCACACCCTAACCCAAGGCCCAAGGGGTGACGATATGATCCCGTAGCATAACCATCGCTTTCCCGTCTCAGAAAAATAATAATTATACTACAAGGGATTGTAAACTCTAATGCTCGTATAAAAATCCAATAATAGAAAGATATATAAATAAATACAAACCATGGATATACAAGGATTCTTATACAATACATTTAGTATACTGCCAAATACAAATACAAAAGGATTATGCACAAATATACAAGCCGCAGGAGTCCGTCCAGAAGTCTACGACACGAAATAACTGTTGTACCTCTAATCCTGGTGCTCACCCCTTGAACTCGGACCTACATTCATCAAATGATAAACGCTGAGAATAATCTCAGTGGTGCTAGGAACATAAAACATGTCATACACATACGCAAATCAATCCATACAACATACAACCAAGCATACGGCACACAGTCAATCACACGACACACAGCCAAACATCAGTAGCACAAGCAATACCGATAATCTCTGCCTATCATGCATATCGGCAATCTCTACCTAATCATACAAACATAAATGCTCCATAATGCTATGCACTTACCCTCGGTTTGGTGCCTCTCGTACTCTTTTCGGGGAGCATCTCACTCCCATAGCATATCAATTAATACTGGCACCTCTCACACCAGTAGGAGCATCTCACCCCCTAATTGATAGATATCGGTACCTCTCGTACTGCGATCCATCTCGTACCATCATATCGCCACCCTTATTTCATCCCCTCACCATGATATGCTATGCCATCATTCATAATGCATGAACAAGCCAATCACAAGATACGTTCCTTCCCGGAACCAAAATCCACAACACACGTTCCTTCTCGGAACCAATAAATACACGATACGTTCCTTCTTGGAACCCAGAGCCACAAGCACAAGTATACAACATACAAACAAGCTCAATCATAGGGGATTCATTCCCCGGACATCAGTTTTAGGCCTTACAGGGCCGTAGAACCACTCAACAAGCAGAACTAACAGATAGCTAGCATAAAACAAACCAACCTAGCATAAACACCAGGCCTAGCACAAACCTGGAGGAAGAAGACTGCTATCACAAGCTCATACTCCCGGTTCTAACAAGCTCTAGCCTTGACTCCGCGCTCTCGCACTATCCCGGTGCTTATAAGTCCCTCTTCTGGTGTTTCCTAGGGTTTAGGACTTTTAAAAATGTTTAAGGTGAAAGAACATAAGGAAAGAGGCTTATGTTTATCTGTTAAAAAGCCCAACTTAAGTCGCATATGGTCGTACCACCACCTGTACGCCTGTACCAACCTAAAAACCCTGACAAACCCAACTTCCTGCGAGGGACGGTACACTCGTACCACATTTGGTACACCTGTACGTCCATAACTCTCCTAACAAACCTGAATTCCTGTGAGTACGCGTACGGCTGGACCACTCCTTGGTACGTGCGTACGACCTCCAGGTACCCTAGACCCTTTACTTCCCCTGTTCGGTACGACCGTATGAATCCCGTACACCCATACCACGCTCCAAACTCCTCTTCAAACTCTTCAAACTCACTCCCAAGCCACTTGAAATACCCACAACACACACCAATATCATACACATGCCTCGCATACATGCAAATACACAGCAGAACACATCATCATGACGTATATACAAGCATATATACACTATACATACGAATGTAATCATACCAAAATATGTATACATACACGTATACATCCGAGCAATCACACATAAAATTACCAAAACTCCTAGGGTGTCAAATGCAGGTATGACATGACCTACTTTGGGTTTTGAACTCTTAAAATAATAAATTAGACATATTTGCTTAAGTAAAGTTCAAGATATTTTTTCTATATTAAACACATTAATAGACACTCCTTCACACCGATAGCATCTCAGTGACCCTCTGCTCAGTCATAGCTCAGAACCGCTACGGTCACCAACATGCTCACTCTGTATCTGATGAGGTAATGGTGCTCGGAACTCTGATGATCGAGACCCGCCTGACCTGTTGTGTCTGGCTCGCTTCTATGATGATTACGATGAAGAGGATGGATGAGAATCACTCAACTGTCGCCTCATAGATCTCTAGTGATCCTCATCATCTTATAACGTCTGCTCCTGCTCTAAGGCATGAGTGATCAGAGTAGAAAAATTCTCATGCTGAAACCCCTGAACAAATGACCGGAGCCTCAGTCTCAAGCCTTGCTCAAACCGTTTGCACCTCTCTCTGCTCGTCATCAAGATATGACCCGCATAATAAGCCAAACGGGTATACTCCCTCTCATACTCAGCCACTGTCATATTACCCTGCTGCAATCCTAGGAATTCCTATAGCTTCCGATCCATATAAGCACTTGAAATATACTTCTCCTAGAATTCCCTCAGAAAATCTTGCCAAGTTAGTACTGGCGGCTCAGCTAAACTCTGTGGAATGGTCTTCCACCACTCATAAGCATCATCTTATAGCAGTGAGATGATGTAGTCTAGCTTCACCTCATCTGGGTAACCCATCTATCGAAAAATCCTCTAGGTACACTCGAGCCACATCTCCGCAATATAGGGGTCTATGGTCCCCATGAAATCTGTGGCTCCATATGCCCATAGCTTCTAGAAATCTCTCTTATACTCTTCCCTCTGGGGAACTACCACTGGAGGCGGTCTAACCTGCTCCATCTGCCCTTGCAGCATCCGAAAGAATTGGGCAAATTGTGTTACCAATGGATCCATCCCGGTAACAGCAGGTCATTCATTCTGTGGTACCCTGGCTGCTTATTCTCTCTGTGGCACTGTACCCTCAGCCTGACTACCAACCTCTTAACTATTGTCCCGACATGAACATTACCCCTTCACTGCTAGTCCCAACTCTATTAGACATGGTCAAAATCCTGTACCTGATGCTTATTCTATAACTGCATAAAAATAAACATTAGCACCTATCAGCAGCACATACTATCAAGACTTCCATTTATGCAATTTCCCTATTTGGCAGTAGACATAAATGTACACGAGCAATACATACGAGCTAACCATTGCTCCCTGAGCAACCATAACCCAACGAGCTAAACTATAGCTCCATGAGCTAAACCATAGCTATGATACCACTTAAACATGTCACACCCTGACCCAAGGCCCAAGGGGTGATGACATGATCCCGTAGCATAACCATCACTTTCCCGTCTCAGAAAAACAATAATTATACTACAAGGGATTGTAAACTCTAATACTCGTATAAAAATCCAATAACAGAAAGATATATAAATAAATACAAACCTTGGATATACAAGGATTCTTATACAATACATTTAGTATACTGCCAAATACAAATATAAAAGGACTATGCATAAATATACAAGCCGCAAGAGTCCGTCCAGAAGTCCACGACACGAACCAGCTGTTGTACCTCTAATCCCGGTGCTCACCCCATGAACTCGGACCTACGTTCATCAAATGATAAATGCTGAGAATAATCTCAGTGGTGCTAAGAACATAAAACATGTCATACACATATGCAAATCAATCCATACAGCATACAACCAAGCATACGGCACACAGCCAATCACACGGCACACAGCCCAAATATCAATAGCACAAGCAATACCGGCAATCTCTGCCTATCATGCATACCGGTAATTTTTGCCTAACCACACAAACATAAATGCTTCACAATACTATGCACTCGCCCTCGGTTTGGTGCCTCTCGTACTATTTTCAGGGAGCATCTCAATCACGTAGCATATCAATTAATACTGGCACCTCTCGCACCAGTAGGAGCATCTCACTCCTTAATTGATAGAAACCGGTACCTCTCATACTGCGATCCATCTCGTACCATCATATCATCACCTTTATTTTATCCTCTCACCATGATATGCTATGTCATCATTCATAATGCATGAACAAGCCAATCACACGATACGTTCCTTCCTGAAACCAAAAGCCACAACACACGTTCCTTCTCGGAACCAAGAGCCACAATACACATTCCTTCTCAAAACCAATAAACACATGATACATTCCTTCTCGGAACCCAGAGCCACAAGCACAAGCATACAACATACAAACAGGCTCAATCATAGGGGATTCGTTCCTCAGACATCAGTTCTAGGCCTTACAGGGCCGTAGAACCACTCAACAAGCAGAAGTAACAGATAGCTAGCACAAACTAAACCAACCTAGCACAAACAACAGGCCTAGCACAAACCTGGAGGAAGAAGACTGCTATCACAAGCCCGTACTCCCGGTTCTAACAAGCTCTAGCCTCGACTCCGCGTTCTCATACTATCCCGGTGCTTAGAAGTCCCTCTTCTGGTGTTTCCTAGGGTTTGGGACTTTTAAAAATGTTTAGGGTGAAAGAACATAAGGAAAGAGGCTTATGTTTATCTGTTAAAAAGCCCAACTTAAGTCGCGTATGACCGTTCCACCACCCGTACGCCCGTACCAACCTAAAAACCCTGACAAACCCAACTTCCTGCGAGGGACGGTACGCCCGTACCACATTTGGTACACCAGTACGTCCACAACTCTCCTGACAAACCTGAATTCCTGCGAGCACGCGTACGATCGAACCACTCCTTGGTACGCCCGTACGACCTCCAGGAGCCCTAGACCCTTTACTTCTCCTGTTCGGTACGATCGTACGAATCCCGTATGCCCATACCACACTCCAAACTCACTCCCAAGCCACCTGAAATACCCACAACACACACCAAACATGCATACCATCATGCACATGCCTCGCATACATGCAAATACACAGCAGAACACATCATTACGACGTATACACAAGCATACATATACTGCACATACGCATGCAATCATACCAAAACATGTATACATACACGTATACATCCGAGCAATCACACATAAAAATACCAAAACTCCTAGGATGTCAAATGCGGGTGTGATATTACCTACTTTAGGTTTTGAACTCTTAAAATAATAAATTAGACATATTTGCTTAAATAAAGTTCAAGAAATTTTTTCTATATTAAACACATTAATAGATCTAAAATCTCAAATGAATCAATAGAAGACATACCAATACCGAGTAACAACTTGAGCTGGATCAAAGTCGTAATTATTTTTTATATTTCACAAAATTAAATCAAAATTCATAAACTTTATATATTAATATGATTACTTTTTAAAATAAATATATCATACATAAAATATCATTTTTTAAAAATAAAGAAAAACAATTACTTGTTTAACCTAATAAATCATACATTTTGCTTAAATTGAATTCAATAAATTTTTCTATATATATCTAAAAACACAAAGATGATATTAAAATTTGAAATACCAAATAACCCTAAAAATTCTCTAGCATGTAAACATAATTGAATTCATAGATAATGATAATACTTAATTATTAATTAATTAATATTAAACATGCAAGTAGAATTGAATTCATAGATAATGATAATACTTAATTATTAATTAATTAATATTAAACATGCAAATAGAGAATGATTATCCTAACACAACAGACCAACATATAATATGTTCAAAATTAAAATATAATTAAAATACAAACCTCAATTAAAACTTGGTAAATCCTATGAATAATCTAAAAACATAAATGAATATATTTGTATTTTATGTAAGTGCAAATTATAGTTTGTTGTGGACAAATTTTCAGTTATTTAAATAATTCAAAATTTGAGTAATTACTAGATTGATTGTGGAGTGATAAAACTAGAGTGCTTCAGTTGTTTCAAGGAATTCAAGATTCTCAGCTTCTAATCCACAACTGATTCATGATATAAACATCTAACTAGAAAAGCATTCGAAAATGAAGGTTGCGTATCTTTTTGGAAGAAGATAATACAAACTTGAATAATTTCAAATGATGCCAGTCTAGTTGTGTGGTTATTTTTGTAAAGTTTGTTCTGATACAAGAACCAGGAGCTGGATAATTTGTTCTTAAAAAGAGAAGCACAAGAACAGTTCTACTTGCAGAAGGACAGATTCATGAAAATCTACCATTCTGAAGATTCCAGAGTGTATTGAAATTCCACAGGCTTCTACTAATTTATTGTACTAATTGTTCATTTATGGAACATCTCATTTTCTTAATTTCAGTGTTTGATTTAATTCACTTCATTTCTATAATTTATTTATACTAAGACGCTATGACTTCTAGAGAATGGATGCAACTCATATGAATCGGTAGCATGGAATGATACAGTAAATCAGTTGGCATCAACGGCCGACGAAGAAGAGGACACAAATACATGAATCTGATCTATGAAACTCACATTCTGCGGTCTATCTTTTCTCTTCACGTAACCGTTTGCTTCTTTCTCACCGTATACTGCATATCCTCTCTCCCCATTTCTTCTCCACATCTCCGCCGTGTAGCTCCTATGCGCGAAATACGCCTCCGCCGCCACCTCCTCCTCCTCCTTTCCCGTCACCTTAATCGGCAACCTCTCGTAATGACACCGACTGGTTCCTTCCAGCTCGTCAAGCCGAGAAAGCCCTCGCGACGTCACGGCGTACATCTCCCCTGTTACAGGGTGAGATCCAGCGGCGTTTGGGAGATTGAGGAGGAATGGAACTCTGTAAGGTCCACAAACGAGCGGATACTTGTATGCAGTTCGATATATGCCTTTAAAAACAGCGTCCCCAGTTCGCATCAGGTCTTGCATTAATACGTGATTTGAAAAGCCTATTTTGAGTGTTCCATAGGTGAATATCAGTGTCGTCGTCGCTGCTTCCATTTCAATGCCTGTCCCTCTCTTTCGGGTGGTTACAGGTGAGACAGAAAGGGAGGTAGGTGTATTTATAGAGGGCTGATACGCTCCGGTTTGGTTTTATAACCACACGCTCTACTTATAAACAGTTTTTTTCTCCAATCTTTTTAAATATCTACAGATAATTATAATATTTTAAGATAATTTGTTTGAATAATTATATAAAAAAATATGATAGATGATGTTCAAAAAAATTCAAATTGATCTTTATATATATTTTTTTTAAAAATAATATATTTTAAAAATTACGAATTTTAAAATAAAATTATTTTTGATAATAAAATTAATATCTAAAAATAAGAATTCAAATGTAAAAATCTTTATATTTTATTTTTAACAGATTTCATTTCATATAATGGCAATACGCATACTGACTTATAAGAAAACACGTGTTAGTTCATGTGCAATAAAAGACACGTGTCAGATAAAATAATTTGTTTTAATAAAATAAAAGGTTATAAAATTGATAAATAGAAAGAAAAAGCTGATAAGTTGACCATCTTATTCGTGTACCAGAATTTCTTTCTTTAACACGTGTACCACAATTTTAGTTGTTATTTCCAACAACATTACACGTGTCCTTTTTAGTATTGTTTCATGATTTCTATATTAAATGTAAAAAAGACTTTTTATTCTTGTATTAGTGTGAAAATTTTTAAAATTCTCTATTTAGGGTCTTTATACTTAGGATCACTTTGACTAAGTGCCTAATAAAGACAAATTATATTTTTATTATTCTAATTTTACCCTATACTTCTAATATTCACCTAAAAACCACATAACTTAACTATTTGGTTTAATTAGTCCTAATTCTATCTAAAACCTTAAATAAGGCTCTGATACCAATCTTTGCGAGTCTACTCTTACTTAATACTTTAAGGCGGAAAATTAAAAGTTACTCAGGGATCTTGCTTAATTAATTCTAATACCTAGCTTTCCTAATTTCTTCTAACTCTTTATATTCATTAAAATACCTATCACTTGCTACAAATCCTAGAGGTGATCTATTTTCAACAAAATATTTTCAAATTCTTTTTGGTTTAAAGATACTTCTTCTAACTGCTTAACAAACAAATCTATTTTTTGATTTAAGTTTTCCAAATCTAATTTTACTAAATTAATATTATCAATAACAGAATTTAACAATCCAATTACAAAAACTTTATCAGTACCGTGATCTAAATGAAAACAGTCAGGATGTGGACAACTTTTAAACATTAAACAAAACTAAGAACACACATAACACTTCTATTATCACAACACAATGGATTTCTTTCAATCTCTTACTTCTTTTGTCATAAGAAGTCTGCACAATACAAAATTTTACAAATAGATATAACCATTAGACAAGAGCCTATACCTCGAGTAGATTGGGTCCACTTTGCTTCCGCAATTTACTTCTTCCTGCTCGTCACCGGCGATGAGTTGAAGGATCTTCTGTGCTTTGACTGCCTTCTCTTTGAGGTCTTACTGGCACTCCTTCTGATTCAGATCGTTCTGAAGAAATATGCTGAGGTGTAGGGGAGAGAATTTCGTCAAGAAACGTGATGATTCAGTTAATTAACTCTAACGTTCACTGTGACGCTCTGCAATCACAATATTGATCGTGATTTTCCCAATGCTCGTCGTGTACAAATCTTCCTGTTTGAATTAGATCTGTTCTTAAATCTCTAACTTTGCTGAGGTTTGTGAGATCTAGCAAACACAGGCTTGTTGTAAATTTTTTTATAATGGCAGAAGGTATTAGAGTGTTTAAGAGAGTTTGATAGAAATCGTCTATGTTTATTTTCCCTCCCCTTCTTCAAAATACTGAAGAGGTATTTATAATACAATTGTTGGTGCCTCTAGTGCTGTTTGCCAGCGCAAAAGTAAAATGATTAATCAACAAGATAAAAAAGGAGATTCCTCTTTATCTTTTACAAAAGCTAAAGGATATCATCCATCATAAAAAGACAAGCCAGCTGGGTTCTGAGACTGACACTAGGACCAGATTCCTTTAGTCAGGAATCTTAATAATGCACACAAAACGACAATTAAAAAGGAATTACAGCTGGTGTCCATAGGCTGTTTTATCCAACTTTACAGAAAATATACATTATTGAAATGATAAGATTCCTTATATCATAGTGCTGGACCATCGACTTTTTAGTAAGCCTCTTGATTGGCGCCTTGGATATCCATCCAAGTAGGATCTTCTTCTAGGTCATCCTTTTCTTCGCTGGAGTTGTTTCTTAATCCTCTCAAAAGTTCTTCCTCCATCTGTCGTTCTTTTTCTTGATAAAGCTTTTTCCAGAGCTCAAATGTCTGGCTTTTGAATTTAATGTTCTTATGAAAATCTGAGAAATAAAACATTAATTCTATAGCACGTTTCCTGCCTTGTTCGAACTGCACATCACTCCATTTGTATGTTTTTAAATGTTGAATTGGAACTTCATCTTAATGTAATATGACTAAGATACGTTCATCTCCTAAGATTAAAAAATCCCAGTCATGAGACAGAGCTATGACTTTTTCTTTAAACAACTCAATGGCTTTTGCTTTGTTGAACGACTTGTTTTCTTGGTAAATTTTCCATACTTGTTTTATATTGACCTGTTGAGGTTTTTTCAGTGATCCTCCTGGAAGTGCTTCAATTTCCCAAACCTGATATGGGTATATAGGGCTTCCATTTTTCTCGTACTCCATGAGTGTACTGGTTATTGTGCAAGTAGCATTTCCCCTTTTGGCCTTCATCTTCCTTATTGCAGTTCTTACTATGCTGGGCAGTTATTCTATCTGTTCCAAGTTGATTTCTAGGACATCAACGAATCCCATATCTACCAGGTGTAGACATTTTACTGCCATGGCTTCTTCTACTCTCAAAGTTACCCATCCATCTAGGTAAACATAAATGTATGGGTACAGTTCTGTAGTTGCTTTAAACATCCTGTCAACGGAATCAACCACTTCTTTCTGTATTTTTTCTCGAATCTATATAGGAAGATATGTCACACCCCAGCCCATACCTGGAGGAACATACTCCCGTAGCATACGCCACGACCGTCCCTCGGGAAAGCCGCCACGTACACTACCAGGGATACGTCCTATTGAAACCATTAGACATTCGTATGGGTATAAACAACCTGTATTAGTGGTGAAACAGTGCATAGCGTGACATACATTCAAACATTCATACAACAATCCCTGGATAAGTCATACCATACACTTGTACACCAAAATTCAATAACCATACCATCATATTACTCAGGCAAAAGTGTGCTATACAAGTGTACATACACATAACATTTCACCACCAAAACAAAAGTACTATCTACTGCCAATACAATTACAATAAGCTCCTAAAAAGACTCGGAGGTTGCCGGACCGCTCCGTACCATTACGAGAACAAGTTTCTCTGCTGACGAATCTACCGTCTCTTGGGTTGCTCTCCTGTGGGCTCGGTACCTACATTCATCAAATGATAAACGCTGAGTATAAAACTCAGTGGTGCTAAGAAACATCATAAAACAATCATGCATCATAAATGTCACGCCCAGCCCATACCTGGAGCAACATGCTCCCGTAGCATACGCAATGATCTACCGTATGGCAAACCACTGAATACACTACAAGGGATACCTGTACATACATACTAATAAACGTCGTATGGGGACCCACTCTAAGCCTAATGGTGGTTGTGCTGCGGAAACAACGTGATAAGCATGCATTAAAACCCGGGATCCATTCCCATACACTCATGCAACATTCAATAGTAAACAATACTGTATTGCATTAATATAAAACTTGTTTACAATACGTGAGTGTATACAATCAAACCACCAAAAGCTATATAAATGTACATAACTGTACAATACAACCGTAACTACTGCCATACTACAAATACACAAGCTACAC